>JAIUCT010000012.1:9006065-9018925 GCA_021307375.1 Tetraneura akinire | reverse complement strand
TTATTATTATTATTATTATTATTATTATTATTATTATTATTATTATTGTCTCTCATCACAGAGTTAGAAGATGAACTTCTTCTCTGGTATTTGTTGGTTAAGTCCATATTATTATTATTATATGATCGTGGAATAATCATATAATATAGTACCATTGATGGTTTAATTTTTAACGTATAATAATGTAAATTATCGATGCGATTGATACAAATGATGTGTGTTTTTATATATGTATTTATTATTTTATTGGTAAAACGAGAAGTTAATAATAGGTACGTGTGCTAGAAACGTACCCGTTATTACTTATAGCATTGCAGTTATAGCTGTACACGATCGATCGTCGTCTTGCATAAAATATAATACGTGAAATATTACGCACGTCGTTATATATTATTTATAATATTATTATATTATGATATGTTATCACGTCTTGGGTACGCGATAATATAGCAGTGTCCTTTCGTTAAAGTCGTTTGGTATAAATGTCTAGTTCGTTCTTCGTTAACTATAATACTATATAAACTATATCGTATGTATAATATGTATAAGTGTTTATTAATACATATATGGCCATATGGGAATAAGACGTGTATAATATATTATATTATTTTACACGTTTTTCCAATTTGTCGTTATATTTAAAATATGAAACTTTTACATAAAAAGTTCTAAATCTTTCAATTACACGGGAATAAATGTCTACAAGTACAGTACCTACAGAAAACAATATAATAATGTATACTTTTTTTTTTTTTTTTTGCGACTTTTTATCAGAATTTAAATTTATAATCTACGTTAAAATAATAATATAGATATATGGTATACGTAGTATTATATTATTATAATATGTTCATAATTATCGACTTTTTTATATTTATTTAATTTTTTCTCATTATTTTTGTATCGAAATATTATAGTAATAATTGTGGTAATAATATTAAATGAATAATAAAAATAATTATGTTATACTTTATTAGTTATTATAATTTAAAATAAATTTAAATATTAACACGTTTTTATCAAAATAATTCATTTCTAAAAACGAACCCAAAGTTGTTTATATTACGTATACAATATATATTTTACTGTTTATTTAAGTACTTCGAGTAACCAATCCAAATACTTATTTTCGTGTGATTTATGATTAAGTATAAACTACACGTTGAAAATAAATGTTAAGTTAATATTCGTATGATAAAGTTTATTATAGGTATTGTGTATATATATAAATTAAATAAATATCGTAATTCGCTTTGCTTCGATACAAACCGTGTATAATTTATAAAAATCAAATCATAAAATTTCACAAAAAAACTACAAATACACTTACAAGTATAATTTTAATTAAATTTTTAATATGTTATTTTCCAGTATGATATAACTGCTTATGTTTTCTTTGCAGCTATTGTGGAAAAAAAATTAATTTTTTTACCATAAAATGGTAGTTTTATCTTTATTATCACATCATGCATTTAATTCGATTAACATTTCATAGCGGATTACCGTAAATTTCACTTTTTAAATATTATATAATTTCTATTCTGTCACGGCTATACCGCGTATATATTATAAATGATTAAAATTGTAAATTATTATTATATTACGAATAGTCATCTCTCAGATCTATATTTGTTTAAATTTCATAAAATGCGTTGACTTAAATTGTACGTAACTTACGAGTATAATATTGTATTCTTTATGGTTTTTGAGAATTAATTTTTGACAATTAATATTATGTAATTGTGCCACGAAAGAACTTGAAATCCCTTTGGTATATAAGATGAGTATCTCATCGTGCCACCTATATAGTATATATTTTAATGTATTTCTATTGAGTAGGTTTCTTTTTATTGCTCGCAGTTTTTTTTTATCGTAGGTCGACAGGTTACGACGTATGCGTAAATGTTATATAGTTATATATATTATTATTAACATCTTCGTATATTATATTTTTTATTTTAGGTGAGTAATCGCTGCCTTGGTTCGGTGGGGTCAACGAACATGCATAAATTTATTAAAAGTTTTAATAATGCGCATTTTCAATATTGTTACTTTAACGGGCAATTTTTTTTATATATACCTATATATAATTTTCGTTTGTTTCATAGTCTGGTCACGAAAATATTTTCGAATAAGAATGCATTTTTGCTTTGTTTTATATATATTATATACGCACAATTCATCGACCCGATCTCGTCTATAGTGTAAATATAATAATGTTATATTATATTATCCAGGCGTATGAAATATTACGACCGAACTATTAGAAAAAATAAAATATTTACGTTTTCTGAATGTATAATTATTGTTATAACATATTATAACGTCCGGCTAGAACGTTTTTTTTTTTGTTAATCGACAAAGTCCCAAGATTTGATTAGTTTCAGAATAATAATGTGTTATATAACGACCAACGCACGTTATATGAGTATTATAATAATCTTACATTATTCAATTGTCATAATAATAATATATTATAAGATAGTATTTTTAATATAATCGAGTAAATAATATTTTATAACGTACAATTCGTACTATCCCATATGACCATATCTAACTTATATCAATGGTTTAGAAAAAAAAATTATAAATTTTACACTTATTGTTATCTGATGCAACATATTAAGATAATATCAATATATAAATAAACATGTAAGCAATTTGTATGATACATTTCTCTCTTTTTTTTTTAAAAAAAAAAAAAAAACATAATTTTGAATTCATAAACGTTGTAAATTATATTTGTATTTATTAATGTCACACAATTTCAATAAAATAAGTGTAGAATGTACAGATAAGATGTATATAACTATAAACAATTTTTTTTTCAATCAAATCAAATAAAACAAATAATAATTTTTTTTATAGCAAAGTAATAATAACTAACAGAAATGACTATAAATATCTCACAAACCGTTTATGTGGTTATGAAAACCATAAGAAATATACCTAACTAATCTTATCGCGAAAAACCACAAGTCTCCATCCACATAAAAAAAAAAAAAAAAACAATAATAATAATTATTATAACAATAATATGTAGGTAACTTTTTGATGGTATAACAATAATTGGTATAGATACCTAGTTTGACTACCTATACATGGTCACACGACGAGTCGTCTCCTACAGAAGCTTTTCAATATATCCTAAACCATGTTCGTGTTATTTACCAATATACTCGTATTGTAATGTAGAATAATAACATATGCCATATATATATATATAATATTATACACTACCTACGTGTATATTTTCCACCCGCGCATTGTAATATAATATTTTTGGTAATCGCGGTCATCACAGTGTATCGCATTATGTACAATACATCACGCATAGTAGGCGGATTTGCGAAAAAGTACGAAATATCGTTCGAGGACCATGATAATATATACGATCGTCTATTATTATTAACAATAAATTGTGTAATATGTTGATGATAAATGATAATAATAATAATAAATCCAAACGCAAACACACGTGCAGATGTTCGTTTTCGTCGTCAATCCGTTTGTAAACAACACGCAAATCCCACGGTCTCTTCGTATTTTTCTCCAAGGCAGGGCCGCATTTAGGGGGGGGCACTGGCTACAACTGCCCCGGGCGCCAATATTTTGGGGGCGCCAAAATTTTATGGTCGGAAATTTATGACCTGCAAATTATTAAAACTTTATTATTAAATTTATTTAAATTTAATAATAAAAAATTAATAATTTTATATTGTTAAAATGTATAATATAATGTATTTATATTATGCTATATGAAATTTACCCAACTTAATAGTCTTCTGCACGAAAACGGAAAAATACCGCGATTATCTGTCGCAGCGCGTGAGGTGCAGCTGTAGGTATGTACATTATAAATTTATAATTATTATTGTACTATGGTAAAATATCTATATCAACTTGAAATATGCGGGCACTTTTCGTATCGCAGATTATAATGACTAATGAGCGACCGAGAGGCGAGAATATTTATACCTTATAATAGTTTCATCTTCCATAATCATTTTCCCAAGTTTGTTGTTATTTAATAGATTTTAAACTTATGTTATTATTTATAATACGGTGTATTTTATTATCGCGTGTGGCGTGCCTACTACAAAAGTACAATATATTATTAGTCAACAAACTTGATCACTCGGCATTTGTAAATACTTATTGATCATTATTTTTTTGTTATTAATTTATTATATTTGTTATAAATTACCTATTCTAATTATGACCGGAAAAAAAAAATTAAGTGGATACGAAAATCGTAAAAAGACTTTGTTAAAAGCCAAAAATCAATTGATGGTTATTAACAAATGTAGAAAAATTGAAGACATGTTTCGTGAAAAAACCTCAACAGTTGAAAGTAAATATACACTACTATATACCTATAATGCTAATATAAATTATACTTACAACTTACAAGTTGCTAGATATATATTAATGACCATCCTATGTATTATGTATAATGTATTAATCAGAGCTCCATAATTCTCAAAATATGCAAAAATTAATAGTTTAAAATATGTAAAATCAATAAACCACGTTAAAACATATTAAAAATTGGTAAAATGTGCCAAGAATGTCTAGATAAATCAAAATTAAATTTGTATTAGAATAGTATTATGAATCAAGTAGTTAGTAGATATACAATATAATGGTTACAAACGATTGACTTGAATATTTTAATTAAATAATTATTATTTATGAATTAAAAAGTATGACTGACACGTCTTTTAGTTTATTTCCCTGTTTACCAAAAAATTGAGTTATAATGTTAAAATATAATTTTATTATTGCTTAATAGTAACTCAGGTACTTACATTTTTTATATTACATTTTACATTATATATTTTATATATACATTCTAAAAGTGCCAGAGACTGTTTACAATAGTAGTAAGCTAATATTATTTATAATTTTTATTATGTATATATTTATATTAAAATTAAAAATAAATAATACTTATATTTATATTTTAAAATAAAAGTCTCTGAAGAAATTGAGATGGGAATTCAAAATATTGATCAGAATGTTCCAAAAGCACCAGACACTGTTCACAATAGTAGTAAGCAAATATTTTTTACAATTTTAATTATATATTTATATTGAAATTAAAAATTATACCTAATTTTTATTTTAAAATAATAGTCTCTGAGGAAATTGAGATGGGAATTCAAAATATTGATCAGAATGTTCCAAAAGTACCTGACACTACTCACAGTCACAATAGTAGTAAGCTAATATTTTTTATAATTTTAATTATATATTTATATTGAAATTAAAAATAATACCTATATTTATATTTTAAAATAAAAGTCCCTGAGGAAATTGAGATGGGAATTCAAAATATTGATCAGAACATTCCAAAAGTAGCAGAGACCATTTACAATGTCATTCCTGGGTAAGTAGTAGATAAAAACTAAAACGTATTAAACTATGGAATAAATTAACTTATAATTCTAAAATGTTATTTACTAAAATAAATTAATTATTTATAAATAAGGATCATTATACTATCATATATCATCCTATATTATCATTATTCTTTTATCTTGCTACGCTCATTTTATATGTCAATTTGTATGTTTTTCAATTATTTTTTTCTTTTACAAAATATTAAGAATATTTTATTTTCTACTGAATTTTTTTTAAATTATTTTTTTTCACGGGTAATTTTTTTTACACCAGGCTTTTTAAACATATTAAAATATTATTCAATTTAAATAATTTCTTTATAGTGTTATTAATAATAGGCACTAAATTAATTTGTATATTAATATATATTTTTTTTCTACAATTATATTTTAGATCATACATAAAAATAACTATATTATATCATATTATGTTATTAGGTCTGATCCAGCTCTATGGTCCATAAACAATTTTACTCAAGATTATTTGTGTATTCATGGTTTTTCTCAAAATGTTTCTAATATGAGTTTTCCAAAGTCAAAAAGAGCTTATATTAAATCTAAAAAAGGTGTTAATAAAACCTACTACAGGTATTTTAATTTAAACTATCTTCAGGTAACTTTAAAAAATGGAGAAAAATTGAAACGAGACTTTTTGATGTACTCTGAGAGCAAAGGTGTTATTTTTTGCTGCCCATGTCTTTTGTTTGGTGACAACTCAGCATTTGCCACAACTGGTTTTTCTAATTGGCAAAAGGCTGAAGAGCGTATATTGAAACACACAAATTCTTCAAATCACCGTTTAAATATCATAAAGATGAAAGATCGTAGCAATACACTTGGTCGAATTGACAATAATCTTGTGAGACAAGAAGAAACTCAACGTACATACTGGGTAAATGTATTGAAACGAGTTGTGGCTGTTGTTAAACGTTTATCGTCCAGGGGATTGGCATTTAGAGGAACAACTTCAAAAATAGGATGTAATAACAATGGCAATTTTCTTATGGCCCTTGAGTTATTGGCTGAGTTTGATCCTTTCTTATCAAACCATTTAGAAACATATGGAAACCCAGGAAAAGGTAATACATCATACATATCATATAATATATATGAGCAATTTATCAGCATAATGTCTAAACAAGTATTAAATACAATTATTCAAGAAGTTAAAGCATCTCGGTACTTCTCAATCAGTCTTGACTCTACACCAGACATATCCCATATCGACCAACTTTCATTTTGTGTTCGATATGTCAACAAAAGTGGAGAACCAGTAGAAAGATTTTTATGTTTTTTAGATCAAATAGGACATAAAGCAGAAGACATGGCAAATGCTGTAATAAGTTTATTTAAAAAATATGACTTGAACATTGATTATCTTCGAGGCCAATCCTATGACAATGCTAGTAATATGTCAGGAATTTATGATGGACTTCAGGCAAAAATTAAAAAAATTAATCCCTTAGCAAAATTTGTACCGTGCTCTGCTCACTCCCTTAATTTGGTAGGAACCAATGCAGTTGATTGTTGTATTCAAGCCGTTTTATTCTTTGATTTACTTCAAAATGTTTACACATTTTTCACGGCTTCCACTCACCGCTGGAAAATTCTAAACGCATCTGTTAAAGGACTTTCTGAAACAAGATGGTCTGCCAGAGATGACGCTTGTCAATCTCTAAATAAAAACTGGTCTTTAATTATTAATGCGTTGAATATAATAAAAAATGATGATACTGAGAAAACACTAACACGAAATGAAGCCAGGGGAATTCTCAACAAATTAAATAATTTAGAAACTGCATTCTTATCTATTTTTTGGGGTCAAATATTACACCGATTTAATCTAACGAACAAGAAATTACAATCTGTCAATATCGATTTGGGTGTAGTGTGTGAATTATATAAATCATTAATAATATATATTATTGATTTACGATCTGATAAAAATTATGAGTATTTTAAACAATGTGCAGTTGAAAAAAGTAAAATTAAACAGTTTCAATTTTATACCAAACGATCAAAAATAAGAAAACAATTTTTTGATGAAAGACCATCTAAAGAAACAACTATTGAATACTCTAATTTTAAAATCAATACCTATTTTGTTATACTTGATCAACTGCGGTCACAGCTAGAAAAAAGAAATGAAAAATATGAAAGTCTACTTCAAAATTACAACTTTTTTTTCAAATTAACAGAGATGACGTCAATTAAAGTAAGAAAGAATGCTGAAATGCTTCAAAATGAATATAAAGATGATCTCAGCACTTTATTTTCTAATGAATGTGTTCATTTTAGGAGTCACTTATTAAGTATTGGTGACAAGGCTCCTAAAACTATTCAGGATATGTGTAGTTTTTTGAGGAAAAATGATTTAATAGGTGTGTACCCTTATGTAGATGTATCTCTCAGAATGCTATTATGTACTCCAGTTAGTAATTGCTCGACAGAACGGTCATTCTCGTGTTTAAAACGCGTCAAAACATATCTAAGATCTTGTACCTCTGAACAACGACTCAATGATTTAGCTATTATGAACATTGAATCCGATATCACAGCTAACATTGAGTTTGATGATGTTATTTATGAATTTGCAACACTACAGAGTAGAAGAAAAATTTAGATACCTATACAAATATGTTTTATACTTAATATATACATTGTTTTTATTAAAATTAAATAATTAAATAATATTAATTTACATAGTATATATAGTTTTATTTTGTTAATTTTCATATTTTATTAATAATATAATAATATTAGAACCATTAAGTATTTAAGTACCTTAATATGAAAAAAATTACTTATATTATGATGAATTATAAGCAGGGCTCAAGAATCAAATGAGACACACTCAATTGTAGCTTTGGGGAGGGTTTCATGAAATTATTAAACAATATTTTTTTAAAAAAAGCTCACATTTTTGTAACAAAAATATTTTTTTTTTTTTTTTTTTTTTGCTCAAAATCTGATGTGTTCTAAGGATCCATTTTCTCTTGGTATGACTTTTATGAGGGCGCCAATTTATTTTTGCACCGGGGCGCAAAATGTCTAAATGCGGCACTGCTCCAAGGTCGATACCTATATCGATATATACCGCGTTATATGTTGTGTGTTTGATCTGTCTGGCTGCGGGATCTGGAATACCTAGCACGCATTATAATAATTTATTTTACGAGTGCAATAATTATTATTATATGTTACCACACGGGTAATATAGTTAATAGTTATACCAAAATAATGGTAATGCGTATTGTCGTTATAAATGTATAATATAATAATGACATCTAATACGAATATATAATCTTATATATTATTTATCTGACTATCTGTATAACTGTACGCGCGTATTAGATTATAAAATTCTAAAATTGCAAAATAAAATTAAAGTCATACCCTCAGATATAATAATGCGTTTGCATTCACTCGCGCGCAAAAATAATAAATATAGATAAAATCTCAAACGTGCGTCCATATTATATTATTATTGTTTACATTATTATTATTATTATTATTATTATTATTATTATTATTATTATTATTATTATTATTATTATTATTATTATTATTATTATTATTAATTATTTTTATGTCCGTGTACATATTGTTGTATTGTACCGTATTATTTCGCGGACGAACACAATACAAACGGATTAATATAAGTTTAATAATAATATATTATATGTACCTACCTATGTCTTTGGGGAGTAGAAGTATACTACGGGAAAATAAAATTTTATCGTGCGAGACTTGTTTTTATAATAATAATAATAATAATAAGTATAAAAAGCATACTTGAACACGTGTTCGCGCAAGAAAATAGTTAGGTATTATACCAGCTATGTAACGACGATTTGTAACAGATACGAAATAAGTAATTATAACAATAATACGTAATTATAATTAAAAAAAAAAAAAGAAATACATATAATGAGGATGTGCATGTTAGGCCTGTGGATAACGTTTATAATAACTATACCGTAAAATATATTTTATACTTGCATGCGCGGATGATAATCGCAGACGCATCCAATTGGTTGCATTAACGTTATTGTTTATATTTTTTTTATTTTTTTTTATTTATTTTTTTTAGCTCAGTTCGCGTCTCGGTACCTAACCGGACCGTTTTAATGACTCCAATTCGTATTTTATTGCATTATATAAACCGATACCGTAAAAATAATAAAAAAAATAAACGATTTAAAACAATCGTCGACCAGTGTATATCGAATTCGTCGCTATATTACAATATAAAATATTATTAAAATCTACCTTCAATCGTTTCGACGCGTATATATCTCGTAGTTGTTTTTTTACGACATAAATTTGATCTGGTCGTATGTAAAACGTTTCGTTTCGCTCCGATCGGACGCTGCAGATGAACTGGACAAAATCGTATTATTTATATTATATTTATATAAATTGTAATGTCGATTTTTTTTTTTTTTGATCCACCGAATGATGTTCTTCTGATTGTACCTACAGCAAATTTTGTACTCAAAACCGCGGTAGTTACTGGACCGTGTTCACCGTAACCATTCGTTTTATTTTTAATTCTATTATTATCATGAAATTCATATTGTATAGGTAGGTACCTATATAAAATAATTAGGATTTTAAAATTATATTACATTTTTTTTTTTTTTTTTTTTTTTTAAACCTACTTAATTTAAGTGAAGTATAAGATAAGGTTTCATTTCAGAATCTTATCCATTCTATATTTATTATAATTATAACTAATTATAGATTTTAAGTAAGAACCATTTAAAATAATAAAAATATAAATTAATTTATAATTAACAGTTAAGCTAATTAGTATCATAAATATAATATAATATATAAATATTGATGATACATTTTTTTTTAAATATTTCAATTTTATAATCGATAATAATTATTATGTAATAATAGTATATTTAAAAGAATGTCAATTTTCTATAGTTATAGACTTATAGATTATAGTCTATACTTCTATAGTATCTAATTCTAATATGGATATAGTGCGTTTATGAGGGTGGTTAATGGGTTATGTTGGTTCATATTCATTATAATTTTTTCGTTTGTATAAGCATATTATCGTGAAACGAGAAATGTATACAGGTGAATAAGTCATTGATAATAATTAAGTTAATTATATTTTATAAAAATTTTATTATAATTTTAAGTAGAAAAATTTTGCAAGTTTAGAATAATTATTTTTACTATATTGTAGCTATTGAAAGTTTTTCAGTTTTTAATAATGTAATATTATAGATTTATAGATAATATTTTTTTACTGTTAATAATAATATAAAATAGAATAACATGAATAATATTATAATAGGTCATATTTTATATTTTAATTGATCTTATTATTCAATCTTCTATTGTATAGTAGGTAGAGCAATATTAATTTATAACGTATTATATTTTTTGATAAACAGACACGCGGGCGTATAAATGTTTGTATTTCATACACTCAGAGTTTGAATATTATTATAATACATTATAATTCGAATAACTAAGTATACCGAATTATGAATTTCTCGAATGAGGCTATAATATTATACATTTAATTATTGTGAACGGTCGATGGCAATATATTGTAGGTATTAAAAATACGAGTAAATAATAATATAATATGGGTCCTCTGCGGAGTATTCTCTCCAAACGTTTGGTAATCATAACGTAGGTGTATTGTTTTATACAGTAACCGCTAACCGCGATTAGTGTGTAAACAGTATAAACACGCGTTTCGTCGAATAACGCGGTGATGACAATTCATTAGCAAAAGTAAAAAAAAAAATAATGACAATAATATCAACCATCGGATAGTGCACGCCTCGTTTATGTAACAGAGTAATTATTATATGGAGAAAAAACGCTTAAACGTCTCGCTGTGTCGAATCATGTAAATCGAGTGCGAAATTTTAAGCATACCAAAAACGACTCGTAACATAAAATCCAATAATATAATAATTTTTTTATTATAAACGTGTTAAAATTTAAAAATATACATACAATATAATATTTATACTTACGAGGAGAATAAAAAATAATAATATAGCACGTGCTTGCCAATTAATATGTCGGTACATCTCGGAAACTGTATGATAATACCTAATATATATTTTGTATGTTATATTTAGCAGATGTGATGTGACGTCATTGCGGTCGTAATATTATGATGTCGATTATTTTCACGAAAGTCGGAATGAGCTTTTTGAAAATTATATTAACGATATAATTAGATAAAATAACGAGGGGGGCATATTATTATACGCCAAAATATGAAATTAAAATCTATACTCTGATCATTTTTTTTTTTTTGTTTTTTTACTTTATTTTGATTTCCAATTTTTCCGTTGTAAATTGTAATATTAATAATAATTGATAATATTATTTCCTTTTTAACTAGCAATCAGTATGTATTATAAAATTTATTGTTCAGAAAATGTTATATAGCTATGATTTATCAAAACGGTAAAAATAAATACTTAAAATACGATTTTTTTTTTTTTTTTTTTTTTTTTTTTTACCTAGGTATATTTTATCGTCCTCGAGTTATCCAATATAATCCTAAAAATATAATAATTATTACTAGTGTACGGATAACAAATTTTAAAATTTTTTTTGGAGTTTACTTAAACGCAATCGTAATAACAATAATTTACAGTTCCCTTATATTTATACCTATGTATAATTTATATGTTTTTATATAAATATAGAAAAAAAATTAGACTGTTTCTTTGCTTTTCGTCGTTAATCGATTATCGTCATCGACCGATAATATGTCATAAGTACATTTTTTATACTCATTACAATTATTTTTTATGTCCATACGATGAATATATTTAATACTCTAATAATTATACGGTTGTCGGGACGCGTTTCGATCATTACATAATGTCTTCACGGTTAAGCTTTAATTATTCACCCATATGTATATAAAATTGTGTACGTATACCTCTCTAACCTACGTAGAAGTGTACGTATTATGACATAAATAAGGTATGTAATGCGTAATAATAATGATTTTTCTTTTCTTTATTTTTTTTATGTAATGGCACTATTAATTATTACACGGAACGGACTCGATTGCTCGGGTATACGCCTTTTAAACAGTCCGGGTTTCTATATAATATTATTTTATTTGTATATACGGATATGCGTGAGATTATAATAAAAATATCACACGACAAAACGAATTTTGTTACAAAAAAAAAAAAAATTTTTTTAAAAAAAAAAAAAAAATAAATAAAATAAAAAGACCATTAACGCGAATAACCGTATTATTATATAGTTTTGGTTCAATAACCTAGCTGTCGTTGCCGATGAAAACAAAATATTCTAATTACGACTATTATAACCATATAAATATTTTTAAAATAATGTTTTATATATATAATATTAATTTATTATTATTATTATTATTATTATTATTATTATTATTATTATTATTATTATTATTATTAT
>JAIUCT010000012.1:8968307-9002154 GCA_021307375.1 Tetraneura akinire | reverse complement strand
TATTATTATTATTATTATTATTATTATTATTATTATTATTATTATTATTATTATTATTATTACCTATATATTATGATATGTATTATAATGGCGTGCGAATGGTCTTTATTTTTCTACGACTGTGGAATATATTTTATTTTAATATGTTATAAATTATTACGTAATATATTTTTAGATCCGACTTTTTTTTTTTTTATTTATTTATTTAAAATTATTCTCAAAATATACACAAATTAACATAACAATATGTTTTAAATGCATTAGTATTCATTGCACGATGACGATATTCGAAATATAAGAAGAATTATTACCTATACATTATATTATATTACTTTCGGAAGTATTATTCCGAGTAGTAGTCTTATTCCGATGTTTATACTTTAAAAAAAGTATTTTTCAAGTCCGTTTAGTAAAGTCCAGAGTAGTTTATAGTAGTTCCCCCTTGTTCGACTGCTCGCAGTCTACGATTTTTCTAATTTTTTCGTAAAATATATAATAATTTTTTTTTATTAAATTATCAAATAAATTATGTGAAAAACGCATAATAAAATTATTATTATTAAAACATTTTAATTTGATTATCAATATAATTAGGAACCGATTTTCATTTATTATCATTTTTTTTTTTTTTTACGCTTTAGGAGTCTAGTGCATTTCGAGTACTAATTCATTAATACCTGCATATTTAACAAATTATTTAAAATTGAAATTTTTACTTTTACATTTTATCAACATCAAACATTTTAGTGAATATTAACACAATGCGATATTTCAGAGAAATCTTTAAAAATGATTGCTTTAAAGCAGTATATTATGTACTCAATAGGTACTGGTATTAAGCTACAAGTTATAGGTCAGGTTATTATATAATTTATTTATTTTTGTTACGTGCAATAATTATTGTAATTAAATAAATACATTTTATATCATTATTAAAAGGTATAATGTACTATAGTTGAGGTTAAAATGTATTTTTTTTGTAAATTTTTGTCAATTTTTCGATTTGTTTTAAGGGAATATAAATCCTGCGGACCCGGTCGATAATAAAATTTCCATCACAAAACGCGTTTAATATTATATACGTTATTATATTATTTACGTTTATTATTATATATTATAATATTATATATTTTAATATTCGTATTATGATATAGGTACTATTATTAAGTCTGGACCTCGTGCGTGTAAACGTATCTCCCTCGGTCACACCCCATTCGCAGTCGCGTAAACGCACATATAAATACGGAATTATAATATGAAATATTATTATTTTAATAATAATAATGCGTGTATTGTACGAAGACGTCTCGATTGTCGTCGGCGGCGTAGCCGTCACACCGTTATTTGGTTAACATTTAATTTTTTCTTTTTCCATTCAAGTCGATTTTTTTTTATTTTTATTTTTTTTTTTTTTTTTGTGGACTTTTGTGAGGTTCATCGAGCACAATAATAATATTATAATAATAACGTAACGTGTGCGTCACGCCATACATTTATTATATTACATACAGCTTATACATATAATATTATTATAATTGTATATTATGGCTATATGATATTATGTAAATTAGGACTAACGTTTACAGAAGACCCACAGTCAACCCCGCCGTTTGAATCGTCGCGTTTATTTCGTGTTTACACTTAATAGCAAGAACGAAAAATGGAATTATCGTATACAGGTTAGGTTATTACCAGGTACCTATTCGAGCGAAGAAAAAGCCCGTCGCCTGCAAAGTATTATATACGGTCGTATAACGACGCCAAGTTAATATTTACATTGTTTATTGCGTCCATTTGCCCATGTAGACTTGTATGAATGTATAATATGATATATTGTATTCCAGCACACAATTTTGACGTTAAAGACAATATTTTCTGAAGTCATAATATTTAACGGTGTATATAGTATTATGTATGTACAATAAAGACGTCAAATTTATTCTAGCGGATTTTAAATGAACACCTCGATTGACCCCGATAATATTATTAAGTACCTAATACAATATATTATATTTTATTAATCATGAATCATGATCAATAATTATAATTATCCGAACAATTATTTTATCCCACATAGAATATCAATATAATATTACATGCGTATGGTAAAAAATCATTAGATTTCTTTGTCGTTTTATTTTACACATTTAGAGTTGTATTCGTCGTTGTGTTAATACATATCTACATATATTTATAAAGATACATCGCGGGGTGTTTGGTATTTTTTTTTCATCGAATTTACATTTTCATTATTAAAAATTTCATATTTTAACTAATATAGGAATAATATATTTAATATTCTATAGAATACTTAATAATTTTATAGATTGCCTATAGCTATAGGTAATTTTTAATACATCGCCAAAATACAGTACCATAGGTGTTTTATAGAATGCCTATTTTCAATACATTAATTATTGTTATATTTGTAAATTAATTTTACTATTTTTACTTAAATTTATTGTTAATTAATATGCATATTTAATTTTTTGTTTATAATTTTTTGAGTATGATTCTAAGTAGGTACTGATGTAGTTATTTCTGATGGGCAATGTATACATTTATACAAAGCTATAATATGTTATAATAAAGTTGTTTAGTTTATTATAATAATAATAATAATAATAATAATAAATTGTTTCTACATTACGTATTAATGAAATTAGTAAGTGGATAATATGTCAAGATTTCTTAATAGTATCAAAATGAAAAGTGATTGGAACCTTCTGATCTAATTTAGGTATTATATTAAATGAAACGAAAATGTCATGAAATTATAAATATAAAAAAATTATAATTTTATAATTCCTAGCTTATTTGTTAAATACTTAATAATGATTAATAGTTTTAACATTTTTTAGAAAAAAAAAGAAGAAATTCGTAATCTTGAATAATATATATATATAAAGTTTTTTAATCGTATAATCATATTAAATAAAATAACTATTACTTCTTAAAAACAATAATTTAATCAAATAATATTACCAATGAGTGAAGAACATAAGAATTTAAATAATTTAAAAATTATAGAATTAATTTTGTAGTTATTTAAATTTAATATCTTTATGTCATTAACAACTATTTTATTAGTTTGTATAATGCATACGAGGTGTAGTCGTGTAATTCTTGTGAAAATGTCATTTTTAATAACCGAGCTCATTATAATTATAGCGTAATAATGTGAAAAAAAAATAAAAGGAAAAGGATTTTCTAAACAGCAATAATAACGAAATTGTAATTACGGAGTGAACAAGGATCAAAATATTTTATATAGTGCACTGTAGTTATATAATGCGTAATACGTTTATATATATATTATATTTTTTTTTTTTATTAAATTTCTGTCTAATGACTTCAGTCTGTGTTCTATTTGACTGATAACATTTGTCCGCTTAATATTCATTAAATCTACATATTATAATACCAAGTCTGTTTGGTATGTTGTATGTATATAATGTATATTGAATCTACATTTACCTTAGGAAAATTAATTAATTCGTATTCATCGTCTAGTGTACCGTATAGAATAATTTTAAATGTAAATATTTGTTCTGTATTATACACGACAGACATTAATAGCGTAGAAAACATGACGTAACCAAACGTTCACAGGGATGAATGAAAAATAATAGTTTACAAAATTAATTCGATTCACCTAGGATCTGCAGGGGTATTATTTCGTTTTCGTTAAAGGAAAGACACGAAGCTTCAAAAACACTCCTAGTGCAGTTCACAATTAATTAAGGGTCATAATATGAAATTTATAAAATAACGACATTAAATATGGAATTAAAGTTGATAGTTCTATGATATACGAATATGTAAAATTGTAATTTTCGTCATTATAAGCTGTTCTATATTAATATTAAATTTAATGAAACGTTTATAATATATTTATATTCATGTGTTCGTATTGTTTATTTTTCATCATCTATATTAAACAAATTTTTCATATCTAATCAGCGTATACTATATTATAAATTATAATGTATATAATAATAATCAGTGCTCGATTTAGGGGGACGCGGGGGGACGGAGTACCTCTTCTATTTTTTATTTTTTTGAGCGTACCCTACTAATTATTAAATCCCCTATAATATTACATGTACTTAAGCATATTAGGGGGGACGCTAATTTTTTTTGAAAGTCTGATAGTCCCCCTTCTTTTTTTTCTCCAAATCAAACACTGATAATAATCATAATGATCACAAACAAATTATTAAAACGTTTGTGTTTAGTTAAGTGTAAAAATACGTCGCTTCCGTGCTCACATTAATCACATTGATCTGAATCATTGCGTAAAAGAATTAAAGACTTTAAAAATATATATTTAATTATAACAGTCATCATTGTTACTTAAGCGGGAAAACGATATCGTCGAAAAGACATATTTAATTACATAATTAATCTGATTTAAATTTAAATTTAAAAAAAAAAACAATTGTAATTGTTTTATATTTTAAACATTTTTTTTATCTATAATAGAGCAATTTAATTGAATAAATACGAGTATAGTGAGCAGTCGGTTATAAAATAAAAATTTACAATTATTTTTGACCCGTATTATAGATGAAAAATAGAAATTGAAATTGAATAGTCATAAAACTATGATAGCATTGATAGCAGATAATATCTTCTTTTTTTTCAATTTATAAATGGAATTAATTTAATTTCTAAATTTATATGTGGTCCTTACAATGATTAGTTCATAATAGAAGTTAAGTATATTATGTACCTACAATACACCTACTTTAAGACACGTCAATAAATAATCTTATAATTAATTAAGAATAATTACGAATTAAACAATTAATATTATTATAATAGGTAGTATAATAATGAATAATGTTATATGTTTAATGAATAAGAAAAAAACAATTAATAACGTTTCTTATTTGAAAAATTGTTTCGATTAAAATTATTAATTAAAATTTACATACAATAATAATAAATACCTAATGACGATCTACAATAGCTAAAACATTATTGTTCGTTTAAATGTAAATAGGCTAATTATTATATTTTATTGATATAAAATTAGGTGTTTAAATGTCACAAGGTTTCAGTGTAATATGTAATATTATTATACAAAATTATATTTAAAAATTTGTTTTTAATTAATATTTATTAAATTTTAACGTTCGTTTAGATTTCTTAGATGCCTACAAGAATAATTTATTATTATATTATAATAGGTACACAAAAAAAAAAAAAAATCGACAATTGCCTTATTGGTATTTGTTAAACGTACTGTAGTTTTAGACTAAGTAGCTGCATGAAATTTAACTAGCTACTTAATTGAGTAATCATGTAATTATAATATTTATTTTCTAATTTCTCAGATAGTTTAAAAGAAATGTATAACGAGTTTACATAATACACATATGTGCATAGAAATTAACTTTAAATAAGTGCCCAATTAAAATAATTATATGCAACATGTATGATATCAATACAAACGTATTCGTGATAGTAGTTAATCTAAGTTTATATTGGGATTCATTTAGTAGGTAATAATATCTACAGGCAACAAGCATAATATTTTCTCTAAAATTTAATGTAATTTCCACAAGTTCAATTACAATTTTATTTAAATAGGTAGTGTAGGTAATTCTTTTATGATAATCTTATTTTTGTATAATATGCAAATCTGCAGATTTAAAATAAACAGATAAATTTAAATTTACAAACGATACCTACTTTAATATAAAATAATGTATGTAATTATACATTTTTTAAGTAATAATACATATTATATATATATTTATAAAACCTTAAACGATTTCCGTTTATCTCCTTCTATAGAATTATTATTTTCATTTAATTCAATTGTACCTAAGAATAATTTAAATTAGAAATATTATTTTCTATATTTTATTTTGTTATATATTATGTACAGATAATATTAAACGATTATTGTGAAATCAGTGATTTCACTATTATCAATTTAATATAAAAAAAATTAAAAAAACTTAAAATATAATGTTTGAATTTTTTAATTATTATATTATTTTAGCATACGAGACAAACTAACCTCAATTAATTATTAATATAATATGTTATGCATGATGCATCAATTTCACTTATTCCGGATATCCGGACAATCCATCAGTATAATATTATATACCATTGTCCACACCGCACGTTTTTAGTTTTGTGTATCTACATAATAATAGTAGTCTCAATGATTGTCATAATTCATATAAAGAGTACATTAATCCCAATTCCATTTCAAAAATGGCTCGTTTACTATACAGAATTTATTTCTATTTACATTATTATTTTTATTTGGGGCCAAAATTATTCACGGTTTTTCACCCACTGTTTTATTCCGTTCAACGTTCGTAAAATCCACTATTATATAATACAAATTATTACTGTAGTCTCAATGAACCATGATGATCCATCGCGAAATTTTCTGTTATTCGACATTATGTCACTTGACACAATTATTAATATGTAAAAAATCACGATAAATCATCACATTCTAAAAAGAAAACAATTCTGAGAAATAGACATATTTTATACACTGATAACAAATTATTGATTAATATTTTAATACGTTTAAGAAAATACAAAATATATCTAAAAATAATAAAGGACTTAAAAATGAAAGAAAAACGGTTCCAAAATTTTATCACGTATAATCTTTGTGATTATATTATTATATATCTTTGGTTAAGTAAAATTAAACGATTGAAAATTACAATATTTTTCCCGAATTTTTCTGTCACTTTTAACTTTTTTAAGTAGTTAAATAACTCATTTTTTTATGATAAAATTTGGCATGTGCAATAGAAATAACAAGTGTCTTGTTTGTTGCCTATACTCAAAATATACGGGGTCGCTAGTTTTCTTTTCTTAATATTGTCTGTTAAATGTTTCGTTTTTCCATTGATTTTCCATCGAGCCGTGATCGTCTAGTGGTTAGGACCTTGCGTTGTGGCCGCAATAACCCAGGTTCGAATCCTGGTCACGGCACAAATTTTTTTTTGCAGAAATATCTTGAGGAAACTGTAGGAAAATCGAAGTAACGTGAGAGATTTCACGCGGAACAGAACGTTCTCGCCGGACCGTGAGGTCGACCGTGACAGTATAAAACTACAAACTATACGATATTATATTAGTTGCACACGCGTCTTAATGTATATTTCATACTCATACCATACTATTTAATAAGCATAAAAATTAATAATATTAGTATAATAATTTATCTTTTTAGTTTTTTTTAAAAATATTTTATTCAGTACTAGTGAGATACCTATATATTTATTATGGTAATATTATAATTAGGGCTGGGATTTTAATGCCCTAAAAAACCTCAAAAAATGCCCTTAAAAAAATGCAAAAATGACTTTAAAAACTCAAAAAATGCACTAAAAAAATGCATTAAAATTATATTTATTATAGCTTAAAAATTGGAAAAATTTTTTTAATTATATTACATAGTGTATTTATTTGATTTTTTTTCAATAGTATATTGTACGCTGTTACTTGTACAGTTCTGTTTTACTTCTGGTTTATTAATCATTCACTCTAAAATAATTAAAAAAAAAAAAAAAAAAAAAAAAAATGTTTATATTTTAACTTGTTTTTGCTGGTTTTTATTACTAACCTGTACAATAATACATAGTAGATTAATAGGTATATAACGGCTATAATTTTCGGGGAAAAACCTAGCTATGATAAAAAAATTTTCGACGATACTATAAAAAAAAGTATATTATATATTTTGTATATATAATTTAATATTCGTCCCGTCGGTAGTTTGTGAAAGTCTATTGTGAATCGCAACAATTTTCGTTCATTTTATGAAGAAATTGTGAAAAATGCTCTAAAAACTAATAAAATGCGCTAAAAACATCAAAAAATGACCCTAAAAATGCATTGAAGTTTAATTTTGTCAAAAAATGCAAAAAAATGCAAAAAAAAAATTACTTTAAAATAATTAATATATCACCCAAAACACATTTTATACATACGGACCAACGTTTCAAAACACCAGAAAAAAAGATGCATTTGCATCAAAATCCCAGCACTAATTATAATATTTATAAATTTGACGATTATGTACTTGATTAAGTAAAATAAAACTAAAATAAAATTATCTTTGCTGTTTTTATTATACTTTAACTTTTAAATACATATGGGGTGATAAATTGCTGTATAAATTTCAATAATTATAAATAAATTTTAGTCAAAAGAATAAAGATATAATAATATTCTGTTGACAACAAAACGCAATAGTGAAACATTCAAAAATTAATGTATAATAAAAATAATATATATTTTACTACACAAAGACGTATGACTATTTTTATTGTTATTTTTTATAGTACGAGTTTAAAATATTTATTATACTTGGTCTTATAGTATATGTTTTTGTTTTGATTTTTTTTTTAATAAATTTATTTTTTCCCGTTAAGACGAAAATTCATTCAAATTTATGATAAATATAATATTATAACGTATATTTTTATATTTCATAATATGAAATGTATTTATATAGAAAATCGTTTTTATAGATATTATAAAGAAATTTTATTGCAATAATATATTATATTATATTATATTATTATTCACACAATTAAACTTTAACGCTCAAAACATTTACTCCATCTTTTATTTATATTCTTGAAGACGTCATGCAGCTTGAAAAAATAAAATATGGAAGAATATTAATAGTTTAATGTTAGACATTATTTAATGTTTTTTGTGTTTAATTTTTGATATAATTTTATTTATTAAATTTATATTAAGTATTATTGGATTTAATTTTTTCGAGTTATAAAATTTTACAACTCCCTATAAGTATAACTCCCTGTTCAAGATATATTTTAATATCGTTTTAATATTTTAAATTTTTTATGTAGATATCAAAATTAATATTATATTGAATAGGTGTATCAAATCAAAAGTAATTAATATATTATAAACACATTAGAATATTATTGATAATATAATGTCATATTTATCTATTTATATTAGGTAATATTATATTCTTATAAATTTATAATACGTAAATTAATACAGGTACGTTCAATTCAAATACCTACAGGAATTGTTCTGTATGTTGATGATAATTTAACGTTCGTACACTTCAAACATTTTTAGTTATCACATCGTATAAACGTGAAAGAAAAATGTTCTGTCCGAAAGATGATGGAAGTATCCAGTACGAGTTTTTTTTTTATAAATCTTAATAAGTATCTAATAATCTTTGTAGTTTTTGACAGACCAGATTGATGGTAAGTAGTACTCTAATGTACTATATAATAAAGAATACATTAAAATATCCGTTAATGACATCAACCCTATTTTTAAGTTTAGTTACGTATGTTACACAGGGGTGGCCAAACTGCCGGCGTGCGTTCGGATCTTTGGCTCGTATTATTATAAAATTATTATGCTATCGTGAGAGACACGCGTGTTATTTTAGTTATTTCTGTGTAACGAAAAACTTTTTAACAAACAATAAAAATAAATAAATAAATTATAATAAAACGTTTAAAATGTATTTATTAAACAATCGTCAAGTAAAATATTTGGTATATTTTCCAAAGGTAGGCAGTACAAAAACAGTCAACACTGATTATTTGAATTCGATTGAAATACGAAATTTTACAAACTATGGTAATGAAATTAAATGTTGTTATTATTATGTTTTATTGAAATTAATTTTGATAATATTCAATTTCCAATCACGTATTTTTTTTTCTAACCGATTATTTTACGAATAATACTACATATGATTGTAGTACAACAGGCGTTATTGAATAAAATTGATATTAAAAAATCAATATTTGAATATTAAGCAATAATGTTAGTGTTCGTTAAAATCTTTTACCGTAAATGGAATAAATATTTACGTTCCAATTCTTAAATACGCCTGTTTTCAACACATCGTTATCCGGCCGTGATCGTCTAGTGGTTAGGACCTTGCGTTGTGGCCGCAATAACCCAGGTTCGAATCCTGGTCACGGCACAAAGTTTTTGCATAAAATCCTTCGATTTTCATTTTTGAAAATCCCCCAGTGGTTTTTATATTTTATTTCGATTTAACAATATATTAGCGTTAATATTTAATAATTATTTAATATTTATAAAAAAAAAAAAAAAAAACAAAATAATGGTTTATTTATTAATTTTTAACGTATAAAAAATATTCTTTCTTTTTAAATATAACCTATTATAATTTTTATAATAAGAATATAATATATTTGTTAAAGTTTAATTCAAAACAAAATATTAGAAAACGTAATTAGGTATTACTACCTATATTTAATATATTACAGGTTAACCTATATGTTATTTTGCAGTATTTACGAATTTTCATTTTACAATATTATAATAATTAGTTAGTTCGTAATATTTTATATTAATTTATTATAATTATTAGGTATTATACGAATACATTTATTACACAAAAATATTATGATCATTTGTTAATTTGTTATTTTTGTTCATTTTTGTTTTAGTTCAATATAAAGTGAATTGCGATGACAATCACATGACTGTAGACGTTAAAAAAACTGATGATATCAAAGGCATTTATTTGAATCAAATGAAATTTTACCCAGGTAATGCAACTTTAATTGTTATTATTTCAATATTAATAAAAATAATAATCTACAAATGATTACTAATTATACGTAGGTATAATATAATGTCTCATAAACTTCCAATTCTGACTTTATATATTATAATGTAATATAAAGGTACAACTGCATAATCGATGCGACTTACTATACTTATAGGTTATAGTGAATATGTAATGTTTCGAAAATCATGTTCCTCGAAATCTTCGCGTTTCTTTTCGGATGAAATAATTAATCATTACATTTAAATCTTAATTTAAATTATATAATTTCAATTTCAAACAATATTATCCAAATTCACATTATTTATAAACCACACTTGAATATAATTCGATTATTCGTGTTAATTACTATCCTTTTTCTTTGACGTGCGATTACGGAGTGTTTTTTACCGTATACAAATAAAAATGTTTTGTCAGTACAGTTAGTATAAAGATATAATATTATATTTCAATTTATAATATATTTTTCATATTTTCTTTTTATACAATAGAACTCGCGTGCCAACCGACGATCGAAAATAATCTCTATCGTTTCAAACTCTCTTTGCTGGACGTTTTCAAATGCGGTTTAACCAAAGTGACCAACCAAGCTACCGTAAGGGTTTAAATTAATAATGATCAATCGAAAAGTGTTTGAGATAATAAAACGTTTGTATTTTTAGGGTATGGCAACATATTATCATCAAATTATCATAGAAAAGGACGATGGCACCAACGACGAGCTTAAGTCGATAGTAAACGTAAAATGCTGGTTTTCTGGAAACAAAAACCACACGGTTGCCAAGAGAAATGTCCTTCCCGCAGGATTCCAGGAACCAGAGTAAGTATTGTACATAATTTAATTCGAAATTTTATCTATTATATAGTTATAAAGTAAACTTATAAAGTAAAACTGTACACGTAAAAGTAACTTTACTGTCTTCAGTTCTTTACTAGTTTAGATTTTCATAAGCATAATCAAAATATAATTATTATACATAGGTATATGATGCAGTAGTTATAGGTGGGAAAGGGCACCGGGGCAGTAATAAAAATTAATCTGGAGTTTAGGACCTTATAACCAATATCATTTTAATTAAAATTAAAATTAATACATATTTTGATTTTTTTCTATATTTTTTTTTTTATTAATATAATATCGTTTACGCTTTTCAGGGATTTAGAAATAACCACGTTGACGAAAAACGCGCCGATTCCAATGCTCAAGGTGGGCGTTCGTCAGGGTGGAAGCATCGTAAACGGCGAACTGAACGTCAATCCCGGCACGCCGTTGCAAATGGAAATATATTTAGACAAAGAAAGTGCACCGATTTACGGGCTGTTGGTCAGCTACATGCATGTGACGGACACCAAAGCCCAAGAGGAAACGATCATATTCAACGGGTAAACGAACGATATTTTGTATATTTTTTATTATAATATGTAGAATTCAATTGAAAATTTCAATTATTGTGAAAATTTTTATTTATTTATTAAGTTTTTACGTTACAAAGTGATTGTTTTTTAATAAAACAAATAATAATAGTAGAGTAAGTAATAAGAATAATAATAATAGAAACAACTTACGTCATTTCATCCAGAAAACGAGAACTCGTGTGTAATTATTCATCATTTTTATAATACGGTGAAATTATTATTCTTTATTTATATTTATTTCTTATTTATTAATTTACTAATAACATTTTTAGTTTAATACAGTATATTATTTAAATTACTGAAAATTATAAACTTTTTGTCTATCATCAAATACTATAATTTGCATTAAGAGAATACCATTACCATCCATATAATATAAAATTTGAATTTTTTTTCCCCACGAAAAACAATAAATGTTAATTGAAATTGAATTCTTCCAATTGGTTATATAATATTTAATAAAATATATTTGTTTACTCATCGTGGCATACGTTTTATAGTTGTTCAGTAGATCCGTATCTGTTCGAAAACTTCAATACGGTGGATGGAGATTTCTTGACCGCGAAATTCAGAGCCTTCAAGTTCCCAGAGTCCACATACGTGCAGTTCAAAGGCACTGTTAATGTTTGTCTAGACAAGTGCAGAGGAGTTAGTATAGACATTTTTTTTTAAATTACAAAGTTTAATATTATTATTTAAGTTTTAATAGTTAGTGTACATTTAATAAAGTTAATAAATTATTGTTGTTATATGCGGTTTTAATGGAATGAATATAATATAACATGACACGAATTGTATAGAATGGACATTCAATTAAAAACGAATTATGCAATCATCGAAGTAGAAATAAATATAAAATCACGTGTCTGCAATCCGTGATACCATAAAAAAAAAAATAACATTAAATTTTTTCTTACCATTTTTCATCTCGGTATTATTTAAAAGTGTATAATAATATTATATAATTATATTTTATTTTTATATCTATACTAATTTGAAGAAAGAAACGTTAGACATTACACACATAATTAATTTTCGTATGTTTTATTTTATATATTATTATACCTATTCATTTATAATATACAGGATGATAAAAATTTTATATTGCACAAACGGTGGAGATTACCTACTTATCATTTCAGTGTCTCATTCATTATTTTTGTTACACGAGAGTGTTTCTGATCACCCTATACTATATAATATTTTTCTAAATTTACGTTCCACACAAATAGCTAATATGACGACATATTATAATTTATAAATTAATTAATAACAGTTAAAGATTACACGTAGAGCAATAAAACGTTTTCTTTTTATTTTTCAAATCCAGATATACCTACGTAATATTATAAATGAAATACGAATAAATTAAAATCAATTAAATTAATACCTACTGTAATATTACGTAAATATCTATAACTGATTTTGAATACGATAGCATAGTAGTATAATAAATTAAACGTACACTTGTATAAAATTAAAATATTTATATTAAAATATTAAAAGTATTATATTTATATGAGTATATGCAATAAATAATAATTATTAGTATTACAGTAATTTTGTTTTGAAACTTTGTTAAAATCAATTTATAAGTATGTAGGTACTCAGTATAGTACATACTTGCCATTTTGAGTATTTTCGTAAAAAGTTATTTAAAAAAAAAAAAAAAATTTATATAGGTATATATTACGATTTCTATACTGTTTGTGGGATAGTAAAGTTATCCAAAATATAAAGTTTGAATAAAAGAACTAGATTTTAATTCACATATTTATACTTGAATTATTTCTGAATGGTTTAATTTTATCCAGGTGGACTGCAGTAATGGTAAAATTGGTTTCGGAAGGAAAAAGCGAGAAATCAGCGGAATCCCACCAGACCCAAATAAGGTGTTTGAAGTTTCAATGACCACGTTCATTAAGGTGGATTATAAAAATGAAATGGCCAGAGAAAAAGGTAAAATCGACTTAGGTTATTTATTAAAATTTCACGAAAATATTTCATAAGATAAGCGTTAAAATTGTACTTAATTACTAATAGTATCATGATTGTTTAAAAACAATTAAAATAATGCTACTGGGTATATATTTTTGTCTTTACACTTTTGTAGTAAGTTTGGTACTTATACAGGTAGGTATATTATTATGAAATTGAGATGGATAACTAAAATAAATTCATGCATATACCTACCCCTACTTCTTATTTGATATTTTCACTTATGTATAAAGTATAATTTGACTTATATTATAGGTGTTGTATTCGTGAAAAATATGTTTGTGACCCTGTTATATATTCCTACGTTGTCTTTATGATAACACTATTTCTGTAAATTAATTTCAATTTGTTTTTGCATAGTTAAATTGGAAATCGACACGGCCGACGAAAGAAATCATACCAACTACAATAACGTGGACATAAGACCCAAAAATAACATGCGGAATACAGATGGAAACAATCATATGCGAGTAGACACCGAGGAAATCCGGGAAGAACTCAAATATACCTTACTCGAAACATCTTCGGGTTGTCATCAAGCACCGTACACCGTTGCAATATTAACGTCCGCCATATTATTATTTTTCGCTAACGCCTAAAGCGTATAATATAGATCGAAGTGTGTAACATGGTTAAAATATATTTATTAATGTAGAATTAACCGCTCTAACTTTATTAACTTTAATTTTTAATTTTAATTTTTCTTATCTTTATATTATTATATAATTAATATAAAAAAAATTATTAACACTTGTTATGCAAGCTTTAATGGTTATTCCGATTCATAAAAAATGTAAACGATTTAAAACAGAACATAAATATTATTATAATAAATAAAACCGAAAATCAATCATCACGAAATGCGTTTCGGACAATAATTATATAAGTACATTGCTCAATGTTTGTATAATGTTTAGGAACACGAGTTAAATGTGCGCGGACACAAATTATTACAATATAAAAGATGTTAAATTCACTCCTTAATTCTGTCGACACGCCATATTGCAATAATACAATATTTCAATAATTATATGTTAATCAATTTTTGAAGAATGTTTTGTTTTATAGTTTAGATACGAATAATAATTAGTTGATTTTTTTTTTTTTTATATACGATTCGCTCATAAATAAATAAATTTATGCTTTATCTCTATCGTTAATTTATGGACGGAACTTTTTGGTGAAACGATTCGTCGTAGGTAAATCATATTATGATATAATAATTATACGATCTACCATCTACCTATGTCCTACCTACACATTACTAATAAGTATCGTAACGTATTTCTTTTTTACATTTTGTATAATTATTAATCTTAATTTAAAACTGTAACAATTGATTATATTATATAGTATTGAAATAGTACACTTATTTTATTTAAAAATATTTAATATAATGTCATTATGGTGTATAATGTTTAGTTTTATATATACATATTTTAACTATTACGATTATTCTTCCTGATTATGTGAATCTTTTTTTTTTTTTTTTTCATTTACGTACGTTTGATTTAGTACAATTTGAACTGAATGTATTTTCTCTTTTTAATAACTGTGATAATTGTATTTTGTACTATTTTTAATATTAAAATATATCTTACACTATATTATATTATAAATACCTACACCTAAGGTGCGTTTACGATGATTGTTTATTATAAAAATTATAAAATAAAAACTAATACTTATTTTATATTATAACAGTCGTTGTTCGTTGTTTTTAGATTAGATTATTATATAGGTATAATTATTATAAATATAAATTAATTGAAATAACCAAACGTACAAAACCAAATTTCTATAATCTATTAAAAAATTAAAATATAAAAGTATAATTTTATTAGAAAAACTAACAATAATATTATTATATACTTATAGTAATGTGATTTAATTTTAAACGTTTGTTTTATTATCATAATCATGATTTTAATTAATCACGTCTACGTCTATATATTCAAATTGAAAATTCTCAAAATTTATTTATATTTTTAACATTTAAATTATACTACACCCTATACTCTATAGAATATATTATTATTTTTGAGATAAATTTTTTTTTTTTATTAATCTCATATTAAATATATAATAGTATAAATTTTTAATATACATATAATATTAAATAAGTGTTTAATAATACATTCAATACCTCATGATATATTATACATTTTCTTTATAGTGACTCAATTATAATTTATTACTTTATATTTGAAATATTTTAATAATTAAAATTTTCCTTTTCCCTTGTATTAGATACATTCATATATACTTACACCAAATATGGTTATTTTAACTAACTTTATTTAAAACTTTGAAACATTTAAAAAATGATAATTACCTAGTTTTGTATTTTAAATTAAAAAATATCTAATGAATTGTATTCCACGAAGGATTTATTTATATAAGACATACATACAGGATTTCATTTTCTGTTTTATATAAAGTTTAAAATATCAATAATAATAATAATATATAATTATATACTGAAATATTAACATAATAATTAATAATATTACATTTTAGTTTGTTAAGTATTTTTCTTTCAGACGTGTATGCGCCTTGACTCGAAGAAATAGTTATGTAAATATACAAAATTAGTAATAGGTATAGTTTTAAAACTTGTATTTGACAAATAGGAAATTAAAACATATTTATATTATCATTCAAATATTTTAAATATAATATATTATACACAGCATTTATGAGATAAATATTATAAATATATTGTTTTATTGACAATTTCATGAGCATGACAAATAAGAATTTAAGAGCATCTAAACGGTCAGTTATTTTTTTAAACTTAATAATATAATAAATTTAAAAAAAATCGATTTTCCAGTTATTATTTTATTTACAACTATTTCAAATAAATATAATTATAGTTGTACATAAAAAGTAATTGAGACCATGATCACTTGAGTACGTATCGGGCACACAAGAATCACACACTCATTTCTAATGACTAAAAAACAAGAACTTAAATGCAACACGTGCCAATGAAAACAATCCATAATTCACATTTTCCTCGAATTCTCCACCTTTCAATCTGCCCGAACAATTTCAAACGTCATTACAAATTACAATAGCTCACCCAAAGAAGCCTTCGCTCCAGACAAGAAGCCCAAATATAAAATTTCTTGAGACATCAAAAATCACATCGTCAATATACATCCATACATACACAATGTTTGAATGTTATATGGTGTAAATCATTTAATTATGTAATTTGAACTTAGGTATATTGTGTTTAAACCCCCTGTGGGCTAATTAACATTTGAGGCCTTAAATAAATATTTTTAAAAAAATTAATTTTTATTATCTATTATAATATATTATAGTTAATTTATAGAAATATTAATTTTTCAATTATTTTAATCAATATGTAACCCGCCATCAAAAATGTAAATTAAAGTTAAGAACTACCTAACGTATTTGTCGATTACAACATTTCAATTTAGACTATATTAGTATATTATCTTAATAAGAGATATAGAAAATACGAAAATTCATGAATTTAAAATTTTCCAGTCATATTTAGCCATTAGTTGAAAATTAGTAAGGTCGATAAAATAAACATAATGAAAACACAGATTAAAATTGATGTGATAAATTTATCATGTTCAATCTCATAATTTCAGTCATAACTTTGACGTTTGCCTGTTTCGTAATAATGCACGTGAGTTTGAATTAATGTTATTTCATATTACATTTGTATAATAAAAATGGAAAATATGAAATTAACATGTATTTGTAAAACTGATTCGTTATTAAATAATGTAATAGATTATAATATGTATACATCGAATTGCCATAATACTATGAATTGTGAAAAAAAATTGTAAATTTTCAAAATTATTATAAACTTAATACATTATTTAAATGGTTTTAACGTATATTATAGTGAAGTTATTAATACTTCTGAAGTGAATACGATTTTAACGTTATTTCCTTGTCAAATTAATATATAAATGAAAATGAAATATATTAGCTTATTATCAATAATTTATCATACATTTTTATTAACGCCTAGAAATTGTTGAATTTTTCCAGAGAAATTTCCTCAAGACTTTCATTGGTGACTAATCGTTTACGTTAATTTACATCTTTGTCGGTAATATTTATGCACATAAAGATAAAATTTAAGTAGACGTGAAAAAATATTTTTTTCACTATAAGCAAGAAAATGATTATTAATGGCATCACATGAAATCCGATTGTTTTTTTTTTAAATACTCGTAATGAATTATTTCGTTACCTTTCTGATTACAGTACTAATAATTCTAAATAATATAGTTATAAATGACTACATAGAAACACGGACAAGGAAAAAAGAATAAAACAATATAAATATTAAATTAATAAATAATTAATAATATTTCTATAAATAATAATAATTACAAATAATAATTATAAATTACAAAATAAACATTTTAATACAATAATTTCGTACGTTATTGTAATTACACGACACGATTTAAATAAATAATGAATAATAAATAAAAGTATGACAGACACTTGTTGAATGTTCAAGTCTATTGCTTTTGGGCCGAGTAAGCTACATCTTGATTCTAGTCTGTTCGCACGTTCCGGCCGTGGTGATAAGATACCGTCTCGTGACTGATCTTATGGCCGTTCTGTTCCGGCTGGACAAGTTTCTTGAGCGCTATAAGACCGGACAATACCAGCGCGATTTTGCTGATTAACAAAGCTTTGCCGGCGATCAACGCAAGTATTTTTAATGCCATCGGCCCCATCACTGCAGCTACTGTCATTCCGGCCAACATCAAAGCTTGTTGCAATTCTTTATCCTTTTTCTTGCGACCTATAAATAATGACATACATGAAAGAAGTAATGCGGACGCCGTGATTAACCCCTACAACTTAATGTAGGATTAAATGTGGATTATGGTCACTGAAACGCATTTCGGTATGAAAATTAATATTATTATCGCGATCGGAAAATATTATTAATCGTGGTTAATTATATTATTACTTTAATTATCTAAACTTATATTATATTATAATAAACTTAAAAGCGTGTTGTTCTTACGAGTAATAAATCGAAACGACATTTAAAAAAAATATTACCATCCTATAACTTTTCGTTGAACATAATAATATTATATTTCCACATGGAAATATTACACATTAAATATATCGTGCAAACTGATATATTTATGTTCAGTTGGGTTTAGTCTTATACTTCTAAGCGATTTGAGTGATTTATTTGTACAATATATTATTAATAACTATATATATTTACGAGATTTTTGAACATTTTCTGAAAATCAAAAATATTCGCCCTGAGATATTTTTGTTTATATATAGAATATAACATTTTGTTCCAATTGAACCACGTTATCGATATGCTCTATTATAGTTTCTCTTCGAATTCTTAGCCTCGATTTTTGGAAAAAATATAATTTACAAATAACAGTCGATTGCCAAATAAATATAAAAATAAACACACGACTGTTTTGCTCAGTCGTACGTACCACATACGATATTGTATTATAATATTTTTAGCGTACGAACTGTGCAGCGCGTGTAATGTATAAAATACGCGGAAAAATGGAAATATATGATAACATTATCGTGTTGGGTTCACTATATGAACTCACCTTCTTGACCTTCGGTCGCAGGCCTATTGAACACGAGACGGTACAGACGGGTCGCTATCATGTCGTCCAACATCAGATCGTTCTTGTGTTCGGAATCTCTGGTCACGTTCATGGCCTCGCGATCCGATTGCTGATTGACATCGACCAGCAGCGATTTACCGGCGCGCGTGATCGGTGCCACACCGTCCACCGTAGTCCCGTTGGACTCGCTCAAGGCCCGGTCCAGGGCGTTTAGGGCTTTGGACTTGAGACACAGAGTGATCAATTCTGTCGAGTCCACGTCGAAATAACAGTCTTCTAGAACGGACCATAAGAGTGTCGCGTACCCGGACCCTGGTGCCGGGGCGGCGGCTCCGTCTTCCGGATCACGTGTCGTTGTCGGCACGACGGTGGAGTTGGCGAGCCCGTAAACGGCCAACGCGCATACGAATGGCACGCGGACAACTGCACGGATCGCAAACGAAGACATGACAATCGGTCGGCCGTCTTACGGCGCATATGACAAACTATGACGCTCGATGGCCGGCAGTTTATATTTAGTGGCACACGCTAAGTCCGATGGCACGCGGCCACGGCACCGTGAAAATAATGGACGAGTTTCACTCAGTCCGGGAAACATCATGGACTGATGGATAGAGCTCCAGGTACGTTCAAAAGTGATCCACTTAACGCGTTACACTTATTTTTCCGAAAAAATGTTATGACCTCTAATGGTTGTAAATTATTTTTATAATAATAATAATACACATCTTGGATATTAAATTATTATGACGTAGCGCGTATAGGCGGAACCAAATAATCTCGTTAACGGTATGACTTCGCGCGGTGGTGTGTTTATGGTGGAGGGAGGTAAGATGTTGAGCGATTTGGGCAATTACACGTTTTGGCCTAATTCGAAAATGAAAATTGCATATTTTACTTTTTAACGACCAGGCATAAAATACCAAATAATAATGCTTAAGTATGATATTATTATACAATACAACATTACAAACGTCCGAATTTCTTAAACGTTTATAATATATTGGAACGGTTATATACTCGCATAAATAATTTATAGTACCTATATTTAAAGTATATTTAGAGTATATTTAAATAATAACGTATAGGTAATACGCGTCAAAAGATTGTTTATTTCTCTTAATTGTAACATTATAATATATACGTATATACCTATATAATATGATTGAAATTAATTTGAAAAATAATTAACGTTTAGTTGAAAATTAAAATTAATATCTACACTATATTTTTCGTGTATAAATTTATGAGTCGTGAACATATCAATTATTTCGTTTAATAACGTTTCACTGTTTTTTTTTTATGCACTCGTTGCAATTTAAGAGTACACAATTGTAAATTGAACGTTTTAGTTCATTAAAACAACGATGCGTTTCTATAACCCATACATATTATTAAATTTATATATTACCATAATGGTATTATTATTTATATCACAATAAAGGGTGGTTTATAAAACTCGTCTTGTCAAATAAATAATAATATAACGGATAACGTTTGTTGAGCTTTCTGACTTTGAGATAATAATATTATTAATAAGAGAGAAGAAAGTAGATAATATTATAACGTCATATTATATTTTTTATAACATCGTTTGAATATAATATATTAAAATTTTATAATACGAGTATGTATATTATTATCGCGTATAAGATCTAAGTAGGTAGGTACCTAATTTATTGTAAACTAAAAACGTTCCAGTCGTGACGAAAGCGCTAATTATTTGTATTTTAATTGAATGAAAATATAAAAAAAAATATCATATAGTAGATAATATTATGCGCACTAGTTAAAGAAGAACTAAAACGTTCTGGTTGTGTGAAATCAAACGAAAGTTATGACTTCATTTCAAGTGTAGAAAATTGATAAATTTTTTTTTTTTTTTTTGCTTACGAATTAATTCTTGTTCTCGTGAATATTGTTCACCGGTTTCACTTCACACTTATAGTAAAAATATTTATTTTATTTCACGTTAAAAATGTAATAATTTATTGTATACTCGTGTATTACATTTTTATTTCTTTATTGTTTTTGTCATTCAGACATTTTGCGCGTGTAGAAAAATGATTACATGTCTTATATTATTTTTCTAACTATAATAATATGTGTTAATCCGTTTTAGCAAAAAAAAAAAAAAAAAAACGTACAAGCGGTGTTTTTGCCTATATTTTGGTTATAATAGTGCATATTAGATGAGTAAAATTGATCGAGTGAACTCGAGTTTATCAAAGAATTCACATTTTCCAAAATCTATTACCCATTTTGTAAGATTTAAAAAATTGCAAATTTAAGAGAATGCGAATGAGAGGTTAAATATGAGAGGTTACGAACAAGTAAATTCTCAAACTATAGGTTTATATATTATTTTATATTCCCATAGGGTAACTAAAATAAAATATTAAAATAAAACGCATTTTAATATTTACAATATTAAAAGTTGTTTATTTGTTGCACGAATCACAATATTATGTACAAAAATTAACTTATAAAACACGAAAGAAAACAATTTTGAAAACGTTTGAAAAATAAAAATCTAATCAATGCATGTTTCTCCGAATATTTCATCTATATAATTAAATCAATATATGGACCGTTATGCGGTGAAAAATGAGATTTAAATTTTTTTAATATTTTCCTAAAATTCGGAAATTATTATTTTCGTGCGTTTGCACGTTTATAAATTGATGCGACTCGCAAATTGGTAGTAATATTATAATATTGTAATATAATATTATCATTACCACGTAAATAAATAAATAATTTAAATATAAATTAATATTACAAATTCAATATGTCAGCCGTTATTGCTTTTGGCCCGAGTACGCCGCGTCGTGAGCGTCCAGTCGCATGCTTCGGCCGTGATGGTGTTCGGACACAATCTCGTGCTCTTGCTCGTGACTGCCGCCGCTGTTCTTTTGCATAAGTTTCTTGAGGACCGTGATGGCGGACAGCACCAGGGCGATTTTGCTGATCAACAACGCCTTGACGGCGATCAACGCGATCACTTTTAGCGCCATCGGACCCATGACCGCTACCGCCGTCATACCGGCCATCATCATGGCCTGTTTCATGCCCTTGTCCTTCTTTTTGCCACGACCTACGGAAAAATGACTAATCATAATTTAGCGAATAAACTATAAACCTCTAAAATCGGACGAGGATTTTATTCACTGGTACTTAAATATTTTTCGCGTACAATATTACATTTAAAGAAATGTGACGAGTAATTCATTTTTTTAGGTACCTAATAAAATAATATACATATAGGTATATAAAATATTATTAGACGAATAGAGACTGTAAGTTATGGATAATATTATAAAAAATAATATTACGGAAGACGGATAAAATACGCTTCTAATATATTCTAAACGTCGAATGATATTTTGTCAGACCAGAATGGAGAATTTGCCCGTTGCATGCATTTTTAACGACTCGAACAAGTTGTTCGAAGTTGGCGATATTTTTTCGCTTGTCGTGCCCGAGTGTAATGGAAACAAAAAAAAAATGTAAGTATTATATGCCCCTCTGTTCTAAATAACATGATGTCTGAACATAGTACTTATAAATACAATTTGCCCGAATCGTCACGGACCACGGTTGGAATTCCAAATTTAAAAATATAATAACGACTATAACCAGGTATATGGTAATAAATTTGGTAACGATTGCCCATAACATAATTATTACAATATTAAAATGCGTAGGTAGTTAGAAAGTTTAATCGACTGTGTAATGTTATTATGTCGAATATTATAAATTATAATTGACTTTCGTTCAAACAATTTGAGTTGAAAATAATATTATAATGTATAGGCATAACGCTACGATTAATTTTTTTATACGCAGACAGCACATGTATATAAATGTCATAAATTATTATGCGGTGCCATTAAATATTAAAACAATTGCGTATTTATCTATTGCATTATAACGTTAACATTTCATAGAAATGTACGTTAACACAGTACGATTTTTCGAATATTTCATTTAATTTTGAATAATTAACATTACCTATAATGAATCTACGCGCTGAATTTATATAAAACAAATAAACGCGTATAGTTCGGATGGTAAAATTATTATTATTGCAATAATGTTTGTAGATCAAATATAAAAATTAGCTCACCTTCTTCGCCATTCGGTCCGTCCATGACAATAGTCCTTGTGGACACGATCTGTTCCATACGGTTGAACAACATGTCGTCTAACAAGGCGTTCTTTTGGTCCGAGTCCTTGGTTGCGTCAAGAGCTGCGCGATCGTTCTTCGCCGCTTGTACATCGACGGAGAGCGACTTACCGGAGCGGGCGGACAGAGTTAAGCCGTTCACCACGGTCACGGCAGGCTTGCTCAGAACTCGGTCCATAGCGGTCAGCGCTTTGGACTTGAGGCACATCGCGGCCGGTTGATCGGAATCTTCGTCGAAACAGTCGTCCATCACTGACCAAAACACCGTTGAAAATCCACTTTCGACCGCAGTGTTGTTTTTCTGTTGCTGCTGGGGTTGATGTTGTTGTTGCAGCATCGGTATGGCGTTGACCAAACCGAAAATGGTCAAAAAGCAAACGACTGTAACCGTAACAGAAGACATGATTGTTGCGATTTTTCGGTTACCGTGGTTTGTTCCGTTCGGTATATGCTCGATACGTATAAAACCAGTGGAAACAGTGTGTGGACTCGACAAGTGCCAGTGCAAAAGTAGTAATCCTGTATTCATCGATGGCTACTAATATACGCGTGAGTACGCCGGGACGCCGCCAGAGGACCGTGAAAATAATACAATAGTATTTCACCCGTGTCCGCGGTGGCTGATCTTTTTCCCTATACACATTTAGACGAAACGATTTTTGTGTTCATGATTAATTCAATGCATTCAATGCTACACTCGGTTACTCGATATGAATTTTCATGTTTTATTTTCTTATTCTTTAATTATGCGTTGTACCGCCCCGATATTTATACATATCGGCGGGTGAATTAGTAAAGTCAAGCGAACGGTATTTACCTACGTTATGACTCTTTGACCCATATTGCTACTCCCTTCCTGTTGTTACACGGCCATCCAAATAATGTGAATTTCTCTCACATGATATTTTACATAATATAATTATGCAGTTTTATTCGTTCGACTAAAAATATTATTACGATAATATTAAAGTATATACGATCAAATTGAACATAATATATTATTATTATCATTAACATATTATTCTTTCTACATCATATTATTATCATTATAAAAAAATTTCTCGAATAAATTATCGTCTTCATACTCTTATTTTAAAGAACAAAAAAGCAACGAAAGGGATACTGATGTATAAAGTGTTGAATTTTGATTAACTTTAACATTTAAATGCAATGATAAATCAATGCATTCGTGAAAACGATTTTGAGCAAAGTTCATCAGGTAATATATGCACTAATTAAATTTTTTACATTTATCAGTCTCTACGTTCAATATAGATAATTTACCATAAAACCGCTCAATGAGTCACCTAAATACCCAAATCTGACCGTACTTCACTCAGAATCGTTTTTCGAAAGTAATGATTTCAAATGTTAATCAAAATTCAACACTTTTCTCTTAGCACCCGTCGGTATACCTTCCCATGATTTTTGAATTTTAAACAGCTACAAAAAAAAAAAAAAAAAAAACAATAAAAACTTAAATGTAATATTCACAATTTAATGAAACAAATTGCAACTGAGTTAAGTAAAATGTTTTTGAACTTCAATAAAATTATAGATATTCATCAAAATTTGTTGATGATTTTATTTTACATTATTGTAAGATTTAAAAATACTATAAGAAAAATTCATATAAATACTTTAAATATTAATTTTACTCAAATTTCAACTTTAAATCTATAACAAAAAAAAATATAATGGATATTTTTCTAATATTCAGGAAATTCTTTAACCAATATATAAGTATGCTTCAATAAAATTTTAAAATTATTTCAAAATTTTTTGTCAATTTTATTTTTAATATTATTGTAAAATATTGGGAAATAATAAGATTTCACAAATATATACCATTAATATCAATTTTACTAAAATTTCAAATTAAAACATCTATAAAAAAAATTTGAGAATTGAGATTTTTCTAATTTTTTTGGAAATACGTTTAAAAATATTATATCAGCATGCTTTAATGCAATATTCAACATTTTTTACTTTTTATTAATTATTATTATAAAAGTATTGATAAATAATAAGAAGATAACTTGTATGGATTCTAAGATTTCCGCCTAAACTAAAAATATCAACTTTAAAGAGCTATAAAAAAGAGATTTGTAATTTTACTAATATTTTGATTTCATGTTAAGTAATATGTGAATATACTTCAGTAAAATTTTCAGACGTTAAAAAACAAAATTGCCAATTTTATCAAACATTATATACATAAAAACGAGAATTTTAGGAAATAATCAAAGAATATATTTTGTAAAAAAATTAACGTAACGGTTCTAAAATTTTATCACATATAATATAAGTTACCTATGTTAACACCCTATAAAATTATCAAATCCCTAAGTTAAAAATTATTGAGTTATAGTAAAATATTAAAATCAAATTCGTCGAAATTTCAGTTTTTATGAAAAATACAGTTTTTATATCATTTTTTTTTTTTTTTTTTTTTTTTTTTTTTTGTAGTTTCTTCTATCACATTTGGTCAATTTTGAGAAATTCAAAAAATGACCTAAATAAAGTACCAATTACATCCATTTTTGAACCGGAAACCTATTCTACATATTCGTGGAAATCATAGCATTATTTCGGGTAGAAAAGTGTCTACATTATACTTACGTAAAAAAGATACATATCATTGTAAAACCAATACATCTTTCGCTTTACTCGAAATCTAAATTGAATATTATCCTATATTATCATTATCATCAAACATTTAGTGTCAAACACTTAATAAACGCTACAATTAGCTATAAATATTTTTTAAAAATATATATATTTATCAATAATTATTAATTAAAATATGTGTGTAAGCATAATTTGCAGTTATATTTTTAGTAGAATATACCAAATCAATTTATTTTGTCATTCTCTAAGCAGCGTTAACAAATAATTATCTAAATTTACAGAAAAGTTAAAATACATAAATTAATGATTAAATCCAACACATGATAATATTATGTGAATGTTAATTGTATATTTCATTTTTTATAAATTTAAATTTTCAATTCAAGATAAGGTTTATATATATTACTATATTATTATAATTATAATATTCATCACACATTATACCTATGTCAGAAGTTTTATTTGTCAAAAAGTAAAATTTACTATTTCAAATATTTACTAACTAACTACCACTTATTACTAATATAATAATATTTCAAATATTTTGCATTAAAATATAATAATGTGTATTTAAATGTTGATTATAAATAATTTATTTTAGATTCTGAGCGAAGCGAAAAATTTATTGGTTTTACAAAGGTGTGTTATTATTACTTTTTTTTTTTACTCGTATCTCTGAAGACATATCTATGAGTATTGAGTAGTAGATGTGGTCCTATTACGCAGAACATGGTATGCTTTCGGTAGAAAATTGGATCTAGTTTATACATTATTTAGGTCATTTTTGGAATTTTTCAATTGTTTTTAGTAAACTTAACACAAAATCACAAAAAACAGCAAAATTCAAATAAAATTAATTTGACGCTTTTGATTTTATTTATGTTATCATAATTTAAAAAATTGTATATATCATATAGATTTGAATATTTTATAGAGTGATAAAATAAGTAGGTACAAGAATATACGAATAGATAGAAATTTTACGTTGATTAAAAGGTTAAAGTTAAATATAGAACTGTGAAGATGTTTAAAATTATAAATTTTTTTCTGAATAATGTTTAATAAAATGAGCAATTTTGGGTTTTACGATTTGGAAATAATATAAGCATAAATACATATTGCTAAACTTAGTTTAAAAATATTTCAAAAATTTCAGACATAATTTATTTTAATAACAGTTTAAGTTGAAACTTTAAGTGAAATCGAAAAAAAAGATTTGTATTACATTCTGAGCGAAGCGAAGAATGTATTGGTTTTACAATGTGTGATTTTTTTTTTTTTATTCTGAAGACACTTTTACTACCCGATTAGCATATGTTTCCGGTTAGAAAGTGGATGTAGTTGGTACTTTATTTAGGTCATTTTTCAAATTTCTCAAAATTGAACCTAAGTAGTAGAAAAAACGACGAAAAAATGACAAAAAACAGCACGAAAACAGAAATTTTGACGAATTCAATTTCAATATTTCACGTTAACTCAGGCAATTTTGAAGATGGAGACATGAAAATTTTATAGGGTGTTCATTTATGTACTGTATGTGTACCTATATGGTTCCTAAACGTGTGATAAAATTTTGCGTTTTAAATATTTCATAAAAAATGTCAAAATTTTAATCAATACCTACATTATCTGACTGAATTTCCCTCAGAATCGTTTTTTTCGAATGCAATGGTTTACCATTACCATTGCATTCAAATTATAATTAAAATTAAACATTATGATTTGCACACCTATAACTCTGCGGCAGGAGCATCAGATCGTGTTTTTATATTTTTGTAGAATGTAGATAATAAGTAGTGAATTAGTGAGGAATGAAATATCAAAAGCTGATTTTTTAAATTTGTTAAGCTGAAAATCTGATAAGTGTTTTATGACATACCTATCCAAATGCATGTAAAATAATTTTATAATCTAGGTGTATAATTATTTTTCTTACAAGTATTTAATGTTTAAAATTTTAAAATAATATAGGTATGCTTTTAAAAGTTTCCACATGATTTAATTACTCCTAATAATCTTTTTATAGAGAATTAGATCCAATTCATACTTTATTTAAGTTATTTTTTTAAATTTCTAATAATTTTTTTTTGATTAGGAAATATATTATATAAAAAAAAAAAAAAAAAAAAAAAAATACGGAAACTAATTTTAATTATTTTGTTTTTACTTTATGACAACTATTATTTTAATAAAATATATATGTTAAAGAGACACAAATTATTTTATTGATTATTTATTAGGTACATACGTGATGCTGTTTTTGAATTGTTACTTCTTCTACTTAATTTTAAATTTTTAAATTTTAATGTTACAATTTTATTAAATATTATGTTAAAAATTAAAAATTGTAAAAACTAATTTATAATCCGTTTGTATATATATATATATATGACAAAATTTCACTAGAATTTTTTTTTCTATTTTGATGATTTATCATTTCATTTATTTATTTCATTTATCATTTTATTTCATTAAAGATATTAAATTATTATATTATAATACTGTTCTTCCATGACCATCAACTACTGTATTCAGTTTTTTATATGTAGATATTGGTTTTACAACGATTTGTGTTTTTTTTTTTTTTAGTTTGTATGTAAACACTTTTACTAACAGAGATAATGGTCAAATTACCACAAACGGGGTATTTTTCCGGTAGAGGATATTGTCTAGTTGATACATTATTGAGGTCATTTTTCCAATTTCTAAAAATTAAAATTATCTCATACGAAAAACTACCATATAATAACAAACATTCGGCAATTTCTAGGAAACTAAGATGTTAACGAAATTTCAATATTTTACGATAACTCAGAAAATATAGAACTTAGAGATTTAAAAATTTTATTAGTGATTTATCATTTATATGGTAACTTTTTATACGTAAAACGTATAAATAATTGGAACCGTCAGTTTAATTTTTGGTGAAAAATATAGAACTTTAAACATTTTCTAAATTTCTCATTTTTACCTGTGCTTATAATGTTTTATAAAATTGGCAATTTTAAGTTTTTCGGCCTGACAATTTTATAGGAGCTCAAATACATTTTTCTTAACGTATTTCAAAAAATATAAAAATCATAACTCTCAATTTTTTTAGCAGTTTAAAGTTAAAACTTTAATATAGGTAATGGAAAATCTATGATATTTTATATATAGCTTGAAAATGAATGTCTAATAATTTGACTAATATGATCAATAGTTCTTAATTTTTTTAGAATAATGGAACACTTATAATTTTATAAAATACAACATATTACTTTATATTATTTTTTTTTTAAATTGTATAGTATTATAAATATTTCATACATAACTGTTTATATATCAAAGAAAAACATGTGATTATTTTTATATGTTAAGTAGGTATTTACAGTTTTAGATTTACAAAAAAAAAAAAAAAAAAAAAAAAAAATATTAAAATTCAAGTAATTGAGTAATAAAAATTAAAAACCCATAAAAATCAAAATATATATAAGTAAAAACGATAATATTTAAAATTATTTTTAATTTATAATTTATAGAATATCAAACTCAATAAAAGCTTATAATAATGTACTTATTTTACTGCATACAAATTATTATAAATCGATTCAATTTCATTAGGATATTGAGTTGTAATTTTGATATTGATCATTCTTACAATGTCAACATTATTCTATTTCAGATTTTGAGCGAAAAGAAGAATATATTGTTCTTACATGATGTGTCTTTTCTTATTTCATAATCATAATAGGTACATGATTTGAGCTAAAAAATAATAATAAAAAAAAAAAAATGGCCCATCTAACATGAATGAAAATATACTATTGGTGGAAAATTGAATCTAGTTGGTACATTATTTAAATCTTTTTTCGTAATTTTCATAATAAATTAATAAATGAAACGTCAATTATATAATAGATTTCTTAAAGGATAAAAAAAAAAAAAAAACAATTGATAAATGGCAATAAAATGATAAAATTCACGGAAACTTCAATTTTGATAAAAACGTACTATATAATATAAGTTATAGAGAATAAAAATTTTTATTGAAAATTAACATATAGACATTTATTTACATAGGTATGTTATAAAATGTTGGAACTGTTATAATAATAACAGTAATAATTCTAAGTTAATTATAGAACTTTGAAAATTTCTATAAAATTTTCATTTTTTTTTTTCAATAATGTTTAATGAAATTAGCAATTTTTGGTTTTATGGTTTAAAAATTTTATAGAAACATAAAAACATATTGCTTAACCTAATTCTAAAAAAAATTTTAATTAGCAGTTATTTTTTTTTTTTAATGACTGTTTGAAAATTTTATTGAAATCAAAATAATATGATTTTATACAATTATACCAATTTTTATTATATTTTTACGCTTTATACTTATGGTTAGATTAGGTTAAAACCTAACTGAAGCTAGATATGATTAAGTTATATAATAGCGTATATCCATTATGATTTTACATCATAATTTTTCGCATTTAAATTTTACAATAATATGTACGATTTTTAAAGAATAAAAACACTCTTTTTGGCAATAATAACAATCTGATTACTATAAATAGGGATACGCTTTTGGTAAATAATATTTGTACTTTATTTAAATAATTTTTTTCAATTAGGTACTCATTATTTTTCTTACAATAATTATTACAATATAATGGCATAAAGGGTAAAATTTCCGTAATCTGTAATTTTGACGAACTCGATTTTATTTTATTTATAACAATTATATGAATTATGGAGATTTGAAAGAAAAACAAAAATGTGTGTAAGGAAATATTAGATACATAAAAAATTCTATGAAACACCGTCATTAGTGTTGGAAAAAATAAGCAGGTACATTTTTGATTGTCTAGTATAACATAATATGATTATAAATAATTAAACTTTTTTGATTTATCGTTATATAATATATATAATATACTTAATATACTATTAGTATGAATAAATAAATAAATAAGTAGAATACAATCAAAATGTTTAGTGTCTATAAAAATATAAATAAATTTAACATCGACTTTGCACTTTCGATTTCGTCCATTTGAATTGACGGATTAGTATTACATACCGAAACGATAACGGTATAATAATAATATTATAATTTAAATAATTTAATAATAAATTAAGTGGACGTTAGTTGGCCACATGACGTTTAATATGTCTATTGTGTTTGTCCCGAGTACGCCATGCCGTGAGCGTCGAGTTCCATGCTACGGCCGTAGTGATGGGATACGGACTCGGACTCGTGGCCACCCTGTTGCGGTTGGAACAGTTTCTTGAGCGCGATAATGCCGGATAGGACGAGTGCGATCTTGCTGAGCAACAATGCTTTTCCGGCCATCAGCGCGATTACTTTGAACGCCATCGGGCCCATGACTGCGGCGGCCATCATACCCGCCATCATCATGGCTTGTTGCATGGCCTTGTCTTTCTTCTTACGACCTAGAAGGATGACAAATAAAACGAACCGTCGTTAGTAAAATAATATCAACAAGTCCATTTCCATGGGACACGATGCATAATATATATTATAATATTATATTTTCGTGTCTCGGTCGAGTTGGATTATATTTTGGGCGACATTTAAATTGAATAATATTATTATAGGATAAAAAACGTCATCGTATATACTTTATTATTTATATAATTATAAATTTATATATTTATTGAATAAATTTATATAATTTTACTTTATTATTTTTTTAAAAAATATTGAAATCAAAAAAAAAAAATCACAACGTAGCGTGCGATACCTACACGTTTAATTATAAGAAAACGTCGGCATTTTTAAAAAAGAAAACGATGGTGTGCACCCTATTATCACAATATAATATCAAACCGCGTATAAATTATAATATACGCGTAGGAATACTAGAAAATAATAATTTTATTTCGGGACGTAAATTTTGAGCTCACGACAATGAATATAAGCGACCGACTAGGCGACGATATTGTACATTATACGAAGGATGCGGTAGTCACGTCTCTTCGCTCTGATTAGTCGCTAATAAAGATTATGACGTTCAATGTATTATTGTATTATAATTTTAACGATATGATATTATTCAAATACAGATAGGAACGTCACGGAACGAATTCCGAGGAAACAACAAACAACGCGATGCACGCACTATAACGAGCTGCGGTCGAAAGCCAAACCGGACGGTCATACTAAATGTAAATTGACAAAAAAAAAAAAAAAAAAAAAAAAAATGTCGTTTTTGGTTAATTTTTTATTTTTCCATCGACAAAAATTTTATTACAGCGATTCATGATCTTTTATACAAAATATATATATGGATGTTAGCCCCGAACGCGTACGTGCCAAACAATCTTTATTAAAAAAAAAACGTACGGTTCGTGATGTAAACGATATATAAAATAATATATTTCATACAGGTAAACTTACTAAAATAACGGTAAATAATCATACGCTACTTGTCAAGTTTTCTGTTTAAAATTAATTAATAATATAATTTATTATACCAGAGTATACTAACATAATTATAATATATATTATATATTATAACAAAACGAGCTATAAATATGGTATTATAATACATTGTATGCATGGCTCACCTTCCTGATCGGCGATCGATCCGTCCAGTACAATGGTCCTGGAAGACACAAGTCGGTCCATACGGTTGGCGAGCATATCGTCCAACAGTGCGTTCTTTTGGTCCGCGTCTTTGGCGGCTTCCAGGGCCGCGCGGTCCGCCTTCTCCGCTTGCTGGTCAAAGACCATCGCCTTGCCTGCGCGGGCGGAAAGGGCAACGCCATCGGCGATGGCCAAGGTGGGTTTGCTCAATGCCCGGTCCAGGGCGGTCAGCGCTTTGGATTTCAGGCACACGGTGACCGGTACGGCGGAATCGCTGTCGAAACAGTCGTCCAATACCGACCACAGGACGGTCGTATATCCAGTCGTGGCCACGTCTTCGGGCGGTTGCATCGACGATTGCATCGGCACGGAGCGAACGAGGCCCACGGCCAGGACGTAAACGAACGAAACGCGAAGGACTACAGACGACGGCGAAGACATGAGTGTAAAATATTGTTTTCTGGTGGCGCGCGACGATAAATTATTCCGTGTCAGGTGTTATATTATTATAACTATAACTATTTGTACTGTTTGCGCGGTAACAGTGGTTAAGAATTTAAGATATCAGTGGTTGAAGTGCCTATATATGAGCGCGGTAAAAGCGTGCTGGTCGTTTCGCAGTCGGATTCGATGTGACGGATATGACGTCGGTACTTACCTATTATATACCGTACGTAGACTCGTAGGCGTACGACCAAAGCACCGTGAAAATATAATGGACGGATTTCACCGTAATATTATTATTATTATTATTATTATTATTATTATTATTATTATTATTA
>JAIUCT010000012.1:8951836-8968297 GCA_021307375.1 Tetraneura akinire | reverse complement strand
TATTATTATTATTATTATTATTATTATTATTATTATTATTATTATTATTATTATTATTCCACGTGAATAATGAGACGACCCTGCGCAGTGTTGGTTTACGCAGGCCGGGGGTATAGTGGGAGAAGATAATAATAATATAACGTATTAAATTATAACAATTATTATTATTAACGTATATACGGCGACGATCAACTGACACGGTATTATGAAAATTATAATTCGTATTAACACAACCAAAAAATGAAAAATAGAAAACTAAAATACGTGAAACCCTTTTTCCGCGGGCCGCGTGCGCGCTCTCCCTTAAACCGAATCGCGCGAGCCGTACTTAACGTTCATAATATATAATATAACATAATTATATTGTAATTATCGAACGTTTCGCATAATTATCAGACCATGGTCGCGGTCGTCATCGTGTCCCACACGTTTATAACGTCCTATATTGTATGCCTGGTACGCATGTAACACGCGCTCCGGATGAACCGCAATAAGGTACGACCCTATACTGGAAACCGTTTCTCGTGCGTCCACTCTCGATCACTATAATAATATAAATATATGACCTAACCTAACCTGGGTCCTGGGTTATATTTTATATGCACCCGGTATAGAACATTAATTTTAAAATATCGCAATATTTGTTAAAAAAAAAAAAAAAATGTTTTACGCGTTTTTTCACGAAAAAAAAAAAAATACGAATTTTGAGGAATTTGCTAATGCCAGTACTTAGTCCCATGATTTTTCTTTTCTTTTGCGTAATTGTTAGAAATCATTCTCAAGTATAGTTTTAAATATTTCTGAAAACGCACGATTTGATAAATTTTACTTGTACCTACCTATACCAAAGAAGCAAAGATTAATATTATATTATATATCTACGTAAAACCGTATGTTAATTATTATTCGTTTTGGCTCTTAGGATAATCATATAATATCTTATTATATCATGTAGTCATAATAATATGATCAAAATGCCTTTTTTTTTTTTATTGAAGCTAAATGTAGTGCAATAAATAATATTAACGAAATGAAATAAATAATTATATTATGTATTTAGTATATATGAGGGATTGAGGGATGATTTTTTTTTTTTTTTATATAAATGACACTTATTTTTATTTAAAAATAAACAAATACTGTAACAAATTACATTTCGTAATATAGATAATATTATATACTTAACTTAACTTTTAATAATTGAATATTTGATAACTTAACTTGTAGTTTAACTTTTTTTTATTATATATTAACTTAATAAATAACGAGTTAATTTTCTTAAAATTTAAGTTATATATTATATTATATTTAAAATCGTATTTAGACAGTTCAACCAAAATAACGCATTTTACATACTATTGGACATTAGTCATTACGAGTAAGTAACTCGTATATTATAAATTTGTTCATACTTAAAATTTCTTTGGTATACAATATAGATTCATAAAATAAAATATAATAATATATTCAAATACATAAAATGATATACGCCATGAACGTATATTTATTTTTTTTGTAAATTAGGTATAATATAATGTTATAATTCTTATAAAGTTGATTATTTTATAGTCTGTTATAAGCGAAACATTATTGTTTTAATTTTACAATGAAATATCCTTTTTATATATGAAAACTTTATTTTTTTTTTTTTTTTAAAAAAACAATAACAACTAAAAATATAGTTCGCTACAAATGAAGTAGGATTTCTTTGAACAACTAAAACTAGTCGGTATCTTTGTTTAGGTCATTTATCAAATATATTACCTAATAATTTTCTTTAGCAATAGGAAAAATTACTACAATAAGAAGGAATGGTAGCGATTTCACATGCTTAATCGATACAATTTTGGTACAGTTATGGCAATTTATAGTTTAAAATTTTACAAATTTGTTTGTAAATAATAATATTTATTTTTAAAGTTTTAAGCTCTGAAAATTGTGGACAAACCTGTCAATAACGTATATGCAGATAATTAAAATAGATATACCTATGTAATATTTTGAATACCACTTATTTGTTCTTAATGAACGTTTATCATTGCTTTCAAATATATTAATAATTATAATACAGCAAAATATTCTTTCATAATTTTTATCCAATCCGTACTTTTAATCGGTTTGTTTGTTTTTCTATTTTTAATAAAAATTATATCATAAACATTTATGACTAAAGTGAATACAATTTTATATTTAGCTTAAACTCAAACATGGCATCATAATTATTTTTCTTTGACCATTACACGATTTAGTAATTTATTTAGTAATTTTATTTCACTATTTTCATAACAATAATTTATGAACTAATAATAAAAAAAAAAAAATTATAAAAAAAGTAATAAATTATAAAACAATAAATATATATCGATAGATTACATTTACGAAAGTAAGTATAGTGTTTGTTCATATTCGTGAAAATGTTTTTCACAAAATAATTCTGAATACATATTTGATATTCATAAGTCATAACAGTTATGACATAAATAATATTATATGAACTTGTATAAATGTATATTTAAGTTATAGATTAATAAAGTAAAAAATGAGATATTTTAATGTTATTTGGTCTACAAATTTCTAAAAAATATTATAATTAAATCTGTTATAGTGTTTACTGTTGGTCACAAAAATATTTAAAAAATAATTTTTACATTTTGTTCTTGTTTATCGATCCTTCGAAACGTTTCGTTTTTAATGTATTATGACTACCTACTCTTTTAAATTTAAATACTTCACTTTATGAAAATACGTTTTGATTAAAATACACTTAAATTTATACCTGTTATAGCTTACAAATTTAAAAAACAATTGTGTCATTAAATATATGAGATATAATATCTCATATATTTAATGACACAATTTTTTTAAGGGGATTTATATAGGTAGTTTATCTATAGGTATATCTAACCTATATCTACATAAAATGTTCAAGGATTTGGTAAATTGAAATATACGAATAAAATATATTTAAATAACGGAATATTACAAAAAAAAAAAAAAATATATAATTTAACAACAACAACAAATAAATGATATTATAATTTTCGAACGTTGTTCAGTGAGCATGACCAGTGTCAATATCACTTATATTTTTGTGTATAATTTAATTGCTTTATTTTGTTTAGTTTTAGATATGTTATTATTAATACTTTATATTCTAAAAATATTATTCCATTATTCGAATAGAATACTAATTAGAAACTGATTTTGCCGTATTCATATAACTATAGGTAATAATAATTATTATTAATCATATTAATTTATATTTTATACATAATATAATTAATAGTTACTTTCAATTTTAATTTCATAAATAGAAATATCGAAAGTACATAATAAGTCATAATTTATTTTGAGAACCCTGTTTTATTATTAGATTCCTATTTTTGTTTTTTTAATAATTTTATTTAATCAGTTGAAATTATTTTATCTTTTAAACGGCGAAAATGAATAAAAATGAGAGGTAAATTAAAGTCAAGTACATTAAATTATGTAGTTACATTTTACCAAAATTATTATTAGCAGAAACTTATAATAATAAAAGAATAGCCTAGTTGAAAAAAATAATTAATTTTCATTTTTAATAGAAAAATGAAACTTATGTAGGCATACATTTTTCATTTTATTTTATTGTACTTTTTAGTTTTTATTTAATAAACTAAAAAATAACGTAGATTAATTATTATTATTATACTTAGGTACTGTTTTAATTATTAAATCGTATAAACTATGATTATATCTAGAAAAATAAAATTACAAAAAAAAAAAAAACCATTTTCATTTTGGACTATATAATGATATTATAACGAGTGAAAGTATATTGAATAAAATAAGGAAAGTTATTCGAATAATTAATAATTTATGGGTTTTTAGTTTATTTTACTTTTAAAGTAATAATTATTATTAGTGATAATATCAAATTATAGTTATGTAAATTTCAATGTTAGAAAAAAAAATGTATATTTATTATTATTTAATTTCAACAATATTCGAACTCTTAAAATGTTTAAAGTTATACTGAATAGGCAAAATAAAAAACTATTTACGGGCCCGTTTGTTAGAGATCTAGGGCAATTTGGCGTGGGAAAAAAATTTCTATGCAGGACTGGGCGATTAAAAAAAAAAAAAAAATTATGTTCACGTTTTATACACAGTATACGTTTATTATTAGGTATTATAAAAAAATGGAAACATAAATTATGACCACGTGTGTATGTAAAATAATAATGTAACGTTTTTTTATCAATAGTTATATTATTAAACTTTATTATATTATTCTTAAATTACTTTATGTAACACACTTTATTATTTTATTTGTACGTATGTACAATAAAATAATTCGATAATAATTGGATAATTGATAAAAAAAAAAAAACAAATTTATAACATTTATTATCATTATATAGTTTATTTTTTTTATATAATAATAACGAAAAATAACGTACCTACAGGTCATACTGCGTATAATATTAAATATGTAAATTTTTCATGTATATTTGCGAGGTCGACGACGATATTTCACCGTGCCGAATGAATTTTGAAAACATAATAATAAATGTGCACTACGAGAAAAAAATATTTAATAATTAAATAATCATTTTACAATTTTATTTCTCTTCTGATATTAGTTGAACGGACGCTTCTTTCAACAATTAATATAATCTTATATGGTTATAATATTGTTATATTATAATATTAGTTAATACCTACTTATATATTTGATATTTAAATTATAATTCTGAATTTCTAACGCGTTAATTTTAAATTCTGGTTTTACAATATGTTTTTTTTTTTTTTTTTTTTACTTGAAAATAATTTAAATTCATTATTTTTAGCTTTTAGGCACAGGTACATATTAATTATTATTTAGATGACTATTAGAAATGAAAAAAACATTAATAAAATACATACTACAGTATATAAAAATACTGTATGTCATATAATATAATATACGTTATAATCTATAATTTAGTTTTGCGTTAGTAAATTATAAAGTACGATAACATATAAAAAAAAAACTTTTTTTTTAACTTCATTAAAAGTAAAAAAAAAATTATATTAACTTTTAACTTAACTGAGTTAACCAAACATTTTATTAATTTTTAACTTCTTCTTATTGTTATTAATGCATGTTATCTTAACTTAACTGATTTAAAAAAAATCATTAACTTGTCCAGCCTTGGTCTGAAGTCATCATATTAAAATATTAGAAAAATCCATAGTGTCAATTTTTTTTTATAGTTGATATTTTTAGTTTTTTGTTTTTATTTATGAAGACACTTTTACTACCCGACATAATGCTCCGATTTAACGCTTATATAATATGTTTCCGGTTGAAAAGTGGATGTTTTTAATACTTTATTTAGGTCATTTTTTGAATTTCTCAAAATTGACCCCATGCGTTAGAAAAAACGACGAAAAAACGGCAATACCTATATTAATCAATTCCTACATTATCTGACTGAACTTTGCTCAGAATCGTTTTTCGAACGCAATGGTTTATCATTGCATTCAAATTTTAATTAAAATTAAACACTATGATTTAAAATAACTTATATATCCCTGCGGCAGAAGTATCAGCTCGTCTTTTTTTCGATGTGACTTTTAAATAATTATTCTTATAATACAGTTAATATGTTTTTTTTTTAAATTATAAACAATTTTAAATCGTTATATAATTAATATATAAAAATAAAATATTTTATTATAATTCAGTGGTAATAGAAATTATATTATTTTAATATCTATCGGCCATCATCGTCCGACGTCGGGAAGTTTCGGTTTTAGTGTTAAACAGTACGTGTAGCTTTTAGGATAATGTAAGGGTGGCGATATTCGTCGACGAGGGTTGCGTTCGGATCGGACAATCGTCGTTGAACTACAGACCGGAGAAAATGAAGGAACCCACGTCCAACGAAATGACCGATAAACCTGTACAAAATATGAACGCGTCGGGAAACGAAAATATGTCGGAAGTCGTATCGGTGCCCAGAGGATGTCGGCATTTCTCGTCAATGTCCGCAATCGTCTTGTCCGCAGTGGTCGCTTGCGGCGTGAACGCTATCACTGAATGGAAATACGCGGCCGACGTTTATCGTCACGTACTGTCTACGACCACGGAACTGTGGTCGGCTGCAACGGATCAAAAGGTAATATTGGAAAATCATTCTAAAAATGTCATTTAAATTAGAAAATAAATTATGCGTTTTACGTAGTTTGTAGAAAATATACGTAGATAACTTTTATCATGTAGGTATTTTGCTCACTTAAAACGTGAATTTTACATTTCACAAATTATTGCGTGTGCGTTTAAAAGTTGGCTCGTTCGAAATATATTCAAACTTAAAATATAAAATATAAATTTTAACTTGAAATTTAATTTATTATTTTATATTATATGCGTTTACCTATAGGTACTGTATAGAAATATATTTTGAAATTAAATAACGTGATAGTGAAAATCAATATACTTTTTTATATAATAAATAATAAATAATAATAATATTAATTTTTACTTTTAATAAAAAAAATTGTATAAAAAAGATAATATTTTTTATCGTGAAAATCTTTATTAATTAGATTTATATTGACTTGTGGTGTTTAAATATTATTAATTATTATTACAGTCAATAATTATAAATTATAATATCAGATCCATATATTAGATTTATAAAAATATCACGTCTGCATAAGAATATTATTATTTGTCGTAATTTACAAATATTTACGAAACTATATAGACAAAATACAGAAAAAAAATATTACACACGTAATTATAATATTTCTATAGCGTGTATAATAATATAAAACGTTTATAATATGATATTACATTGCAGTCATGCATTTTCAAGGTTTACGTTTATCGATTTGTAATTTTTGCAGAATTATTTATGTAAATTTGTTATAAATTTTTTTTTTTATAAAAATTTTAAGCCTTAATGTAATAAACAATAACTTTATTTTAATATAATATTTATGAGTAGAGATGATCTACTCGTTGGAATTTTGATTTTGTAATGTTCAAAATGTCAGAAAAATGTATTCAATATTTCAATTATAATACTCAAACGAAAAGAGAATATTGCATAAAAAATAGTTTGTTAATTTAATTTAATATATTTTAAAATCTAAAAAAAAAAAAATGTATAATAATAATAATTATTCCACTTCATTTATTTTTATAACACGCTTATATTATTATTTTGTAAGAAACACTAAAATATTATACTAATCTTCCATATTATAGAGTGAATAATTTTATTTTATTTAAAATTATAATTTTGTCTCTTCATAAAAATATTTAACGCGATTTTTAAGATGAATGCCATTGCGTATAAGCAAATGTGGTACAATATTATAATAGTCCGGACCAAAATTAAAATGACAAAACCAGTGAACCTCGTTGTGTGACGGAGTGGCTCATGATGTGGCTCATTCCGGTCGGCAGACCTGTTGTTGTCCACCGGCCTTGAGTGTTTTTTTTTTCATTCGTGAAATTTCCAATTAAAATCCTAATCTATGATATGATCCATACATATCGGTTGATTTTATTAGTTATTATAGCCTCCTCCAACACATATATTTCAAAACTATTTCGAAGCATTTTAAAGCTAACAAAGTTTATTAAAAATATAACTTGACATTATTATTATGAACTTATATATTATTTTAATAACATATTGTAATTAGAAAGTAAATAATTATCTTATAAGTTATTATTACAGTAATATAATATAGGTAGGTACCTACTACCTAGTATATTTTATAAGTTATAATTAATGTTTAAAATAGAAATAACACAAATTATTAAGTATATATAATGATATCAGTTAATAAGAATATTATAATGTACCTATTTCATTCATTTATATAAATGTATATAAAAATATGTATTTTTTCATTTTTTCATAGTTATATCAAATTATCAAACACTGGTTTTGGTTTTATGATATTAATTGAATAACGTTCCTCTCGAATATTTAAACATATGAAATTTAAACTGAACGAGTCAGTAAAATGTGTTGCTACAGTAACATACTTAATGATATGCTCTTAACCAATTTTTAATTCGTTTCATATTCGAGAATTGCTTTTACACAATACCACAAAAGGCAAAATTGAATGTAAAAATGATAGTATATTATTTAAAATGTGCCTATACGTTCAAATCAAGGATTGATGGTTTGAATTTTCAAGGACTCTAAAGTCCCTCTAACGCCTCCCTAGTATCCTTAGTAACTACCTCCCTAGATAGTCATCTTGCGCCTATGCGTTAATGATATTATCCTATGAAATAATAAAAATATGATGGGAGCCATAATATATTATAATATTATAATGTTCTCTTAAAAGTTAAAACTAACATGGCGTTATCGTGGAAATTATTTTCTCAGATAAGAAATATAATAAATTATCTTATATTATTATAAACATGGTTTAAACGTATTCGTACAGGTCATGCAAGTATGAAAACCGTCAGACCGTGCACGAAAACCGTGTTGTTAGTCAGAACAATTCGTTTTTTTTCTTTTTTTTAACAACCGTCTACAGAGAGAAATCGAAATGCAACGAGGAATTATGCCCATTGGGTAGTGGGTTTATATAGTAATATTTAGGATTTAGGTATATGATACTTATGCATAGAAATAGTTCCATCACCCATACGCATTTCTAAGAATGTCGTATTTTAGTTTAGAAATTATTCCATATTTTTGTATGAGTATAATACAATAATTCACGTTCACCGTTGAAGAATAAAACTGAGCATAGTTCTTTAACGTAGTCAGCCACAGGTCAACGGTTATACACGTTGTCGTAAACCTTACGAGGACAGATAAGAGTCTTATCATATGACTATTTCACTATTTGAACGATTCTTATATGGATATTTATTTTTTATACTATACAAATTATTATTACCTATAGGTACCTCCTAATGGTGTGTAATTGAAAATATTGTAATATTTATCTATTCAATTTTATATTGCCCTCAATTAATTATTATAATCTTGAAATAAAATTTTTTTTTTTTACTTTTTTGTATACACGCACGTGTGTGTATAAAGGTATCGGCATTACACATAAGACATAATACAATATACCTACCTATGACCTGTCATTAAAATTAAAAATTTTAATGCAACAATATATTATAATATTGTTTTTTAGCAGGTAGATTTTTAGTATACAAAACATATTATTTAATGTCGTAAAATTTTAAATTATTGTTAATTTCTCTAAAATAAGTACTAAATAATATTATTTTCATCGAGAAATCAATTTAGATTTTTGGATTGATTTAAAGCATAAATAAATAATAATTCTCATCGTTTATAGTTTAACGTTCATCTTGTAGCATCGTATATAATTGTATTTATATATATTTAATATTATTATAATGTTCCATAAAAATAATTTTTAAATTTTTGATATATTACGAGTATATTTTTTGTTTATAATATTTTAACGTTTTTTAATATATGAGAATATAAACAATTTATATCATCAATATTAAACATATAAAAATAAAAACAAATAAATTACCAGAATTATAATAACGTTTTAAATACATATGATCTAAATTATTTATAAATAATCACGTAAAAACATTTACCACTATCAAGTTGAAAACCGATAAGAAAATAAAATAATATTTTTAAAAATAAATCAAGTATACAAAATGTTATTTAAATATGTATGTATTATTTGTTAATATACTTTATAAAGATTATGTGTTGTTCTTTGATAACATTGTTTTTGTATTACTTTCAAAAATACTAATACCAAGTTTAAAAATGTCATTAAAGTGAAAAAATTAATAAAATAATAGCTGATACTCCTTAAACAAGAAAACTTACTATTACTACACACTTAAATAACATTTGCGGATATGAAATATAATATTATCTGTTTGTTACTTGTAATGATAAAGAGAAATGAACAACAATACATAAAAGTCATGTTGGAAAAAAATTCATTGCGAATTTGTGAATATATATGCCAAGAGATGAGAAACTGATTTTACTATTTTACAATATTATTTCATTATGTAGATAGTAAATTTACATATTATACGATATATAGTATTTTAAATATGAAATAAAATACTAAGGAATCTCTAAGGAGTTATAAATATAACAGTAAAATATATTCATATATTATAATAACGTTTTAAACCTAAATTAAACGTATTTTCTATTTTCCTTTATTTTTCAGAACTTAAAAATTAACAAATGGATAAATATTTTATTACCTAACCTATAACTTAGATGTTATATGTTAATCATATTAGTTTTATAAAATTTATATATTTAAATTTTCAAAATTCCAACAAAATATTAAAATTGATTTTTTTTTTTTTATATATTATGATGTTCCAAACAGTGAAATATCTTGAACGTTGGGCTTACTCTTGATCGTATATTAACCTGGGCCCAGAATATTAAATCTAAACGACTAAACCTAAACTCTCGATTATGATTTCCCAAAACATTAATCAATAATAACAAATATACTAATATCAACACAAAACTGCTCATATATAAATCTTTAATCAAACCAGTCTGGACATGTGAATATGTGATATACAATTATACGATAAAGCAAACAAATCAAACATAAATAAAATACAAACCTTTCAAAACATAGCACCAGAAAACTTCTAAATGCACCTCTTTACATCTCAAACCACAATATCCACTCCGATCTAAAAATAAAATTAGTGCACGAAGAAGCTAAAGCTCATTAACAACGCTTTCACAATCGTCTTACTTCCAACAACCCGGTAATACGTAATCTCGCAGTCCCTACTATTCTTGGAAACCCACCCAGACGTCTTAAACGGAAATGGTGTCGTGACTTACATTCCCACACCCCACTCATCATAAGTTCGTAGAAAAAGCACCAGTTTGGTTTAAAAATATAATAAAATAAAAAAAGTCAATTAGTGAGTGTCATTAGTGGATGACTTCTCACATTAAGTGCAGCCAGTTAATATTTAATTATTTTAATTGTGTAAATAATTATTAGAATTAAGTAAATGTATACTCTAATCACATTCTATTCTGATATATTCTGCCCGAAGGTACAGATTGTTTATTTCAAATAAAATAAAATAAAATAAATAAATAAATTATGATAACGTGTTCTACGTGGATATCGAATAATTTTTTCTATCTCGTAGAAAAATATGTTTTTACATTGCAAAATTCGAATATCCCCTTATCATAATCTAATATTATTAAAAATTGTAAAAGGAAAATCCACAATATTATTAATTAGAACACATCACCTTTCTCAATAATATTACCTACAATATATATTTGCATACATCTTGTTTCTTATGCAACTAAAAAACCATAATGTATTATATAATCATAAAAAAAAAAAATGCATTTTATACATTAACGTTAATTCTCATTTTGGATATAGATTTTCAACATGTAAAAAAAAACAAATTTTACTTAATAATAATATTATATACATTTTTTAAAAATTACAAATCAAAAGAATTATTGATCTATTATTATAAAATATAATAAAATTATACAAATAATAATTATATAAGATACCTATACCTACATTATTGTCATATGTAGAAAGTAGAAACCGGAATTATATGCGTTGAAAAGAATTGAAATATGATGCAAATTTGCATAATAAAAATGGCGAAATATCCTTCTATATGCACTATAACTTTTAAAATATACACTATATGCATTACAAATTAATACAAATTTATATAAAATTTAAAAAAAAATTTAATTTTTTTCAAATTTAAACTACAATTTTTATTGTTAAGTTGGTATTATATTGTTTATTTATCTACATAATAAAATAAATACAGATTAAGAAAAATCACAATTTTATTCATTAGAAAGTGTTTAAAATATGAACAAATACAGCAAGTATTTTTTTTAGTAGATTTTAAAATATTAAAACAGCAATTTTGATATTTAAGGAACATATTAAGATCTTTTACAATATTTTAAAAATAATACTAAATACAAGAATAAAAAAAATCTTAAAGTTTATATCACATTATTTCCATTAGGTATTAAAATTTAATTTTTTATTAAAAATTGTTAATAAATTAAAAAACGTTTGTTTGGTTTAATTCATTAATTAATCAAACATTTTAAATTATTTTTTAATGTAGGCATTTTTTTATATTACTAAGATGGTAATTGGTAAGATGTAAACTTACAAAGCACGCGTTCGACTGTAGATTATTGTATTTGTATTATTATGTACTTTATTAGTTAGTAGGTATAGCGATCTATTTCGATTTATTAAATAAAGGATACACGATAGCAGCATATGTTATCAATAGTTACCATAAATATGTTAAAGAAGAAAAAAATATTTTTCAATTATCACATTTTTTCCGTAATAATTTCAAAATTAATTTTTGATGAACATAATTTGCATTTTTAAATGTATAGAAGACAGAAAAAATTAAAAAAGTATAAAAGTCTATAAAATATGCTAATTATATTATGATTTAATAACAAAATATACTCGTATATCTAAGCCTTCAAATATGCATCAATATGCAAAATAAAATTTGGTCTACAAAACCAGTTACATTTCAAACGCCTACATTTCAAACCCTCTATAATTCTATATCGTGCATATACTCAGTATGAATATTATGCAATTGCATACAATTCTGCTTTCTAGTCATATGTACCTAATTGATTTGAATGTTACTAACTGAAATTAGTATTTATTCATATTGTCAATAATAATAATTATATCTATAATGTATTATATTTTTGGCAAAATTTGAAAATTATAATCCTAAACTGCAGTGACAGGGCGAGGTAAAATTTATATGTGATCGAAGTAGACTTAAAGAGGCCTTTTTTTAAACATTTTTATAAACATTTTTTAAGTAACAATAGTTTTTAATAAATATTAAGATTTAGAATTTTTTAAAACAATAAACTCTAATTATTAACCTTTTTTTTGCAAATGTAGTCGATCGATACAGAAACGAGGATAAAACACAACTAATAACAACTGTCAAAATGAAATTACGTTATCGAGTTTAAATTTATAGTAATGATTAAAGATAACATTCGGCAACAAAAGTATACACAATACACATGTTGACTATAGAAGAATTCCAAGAAACGACCATTATTAGACATTAATAGTTTAATACTGTTTCTGTCAAATTGTCCTAAGATTTTTAAAAATAATAAATCATTTTTCCAATGTTTAAATTAGTAAACTGCATACATTTGTTTATTGTTTTAAATAAAAACAATTATAATATGTGTTCTATATAATAATAAACCATGAAATTATTAAAAGTACAGAATTTTTAGCATTGTAGTTGGAAAAAATATGATAACATTAATAAGCGGATCCGTACTTAACAGAGCAATAAAATAATCTCGACTGCCAACAAAATGCGTGCGATTAAATTTTTATCTCCGAACTTTATGATATTTATCAACATTCATTATTTGAAATTTAAAATAGGTAGGTACATAAAAATTGTTAATTTTTGTAAAAATTTTAGGAGACTTGAGATATAATACATATATAACATATATAACATAATATATAGATAGATAAGACCAAAACTTAAATATAATATCAAATATAATATTGTTCTAGAACCTAGACTGTAATATAATCATATAATATAATTAATTATTTTACGTTTAAGCATAATAATTAGAATTATAATTTAGAGATGATAATATTTTGTATACTTGTCTACACAATACATATTATGACATAATTATCATATCGATCAAAAATGTCTTCTACAGAATGTAATATTTAATTTTGTTACCTACCACAGGACGTTAATTATATATTGGGTTAATATTTTTCATTAGATTATTAATCTATTATCTATTAAAATATAATATATTATATCAAAACCAACGTTTTGTTTTGTTTTGCACACAACGTTTTAAATAATACACATCAAATAATTATATAATATTATGTTTATTGAGTTATTAAAAAACTCAAGTACCTATATAAAAATTATTCGGTGATTTTAAAAAATACGATTTTTCAGAATTGTATTTACGATTAATAATACATACTTATACAAAAAAAAAAAAAAAAATTATCATAAAGGCCGTTAAGGTCATAGGTTAGTTACAGTATATATAGGTAATCTGTAAGCATATATTATAGTGTAAAATCAATTTTAATCTAAATTAGAATACTGCTACCTATACCTCGTTCTTTCACAGAATTATTTTCTATCCTTTATTGTTGTACCTTGTACACGCGTTTGAACTAATAATTATTATTAGTAGTCGACTTAGACGAATAAAATGTACAAAAATACGTGTTCAACTGCTTTATCATGACGTATAGGAGATAAAATAAAATAAACGTTTTTACATTGATTGCAAATTATCTATATTTCAAAACATACATTATATTTTTTAGTTTTATCAGTTTATAAATTTATGCCAAATAGGTAATATTAATAAATCAATATTTAAGAAGTAACTACTAATATAGTCATTTAGAATTATTGTATTAAAATTCATTTTTTTTTTTTTTATCTAAATTTTATAAAATATTTTATTTCAATGAAAAAAATGAACACATTTATTTACAATATAATATTGTAAATAAAATTAAAATGACTGTGAACTTATTACAAAACTAATCATTTTTTTTTTCTTTATATGTGTCAACATTATATTTTATATAGGATAGCTATTGAATTATTTTTAATTACATAATTAAATATATTTTGTACTTCATATTAATATTAGTATAAAAAAAAGTATTTTTCTTTATGTTTAGAAATTTTTTTTTAATTTTAAAAACATATAAAACGAAATACGAATGTGAAAAGAATAATGGTAAAAAAAGAATAGTACGGTGTGATGTAATATTAAAATTTGATAGCAATGAAAAAACAATTGTGAACGAAGTCCAGTAATATAATATAGGTAGCAGAGAACTAATAATAAAATTGTGATTAAATTTTGATATATATATATATATATTAATATATTGTACATTATGTTGTATTATTTAATTTCCTCAATTATGTTTCAAATTTTAAAAATAATTTATACGAAAAATATCTATGTTAATAGGTACTCAATAAAATATCAAGTCTTTGTGATTTATATTTTTTCAGTTAAGTACCATAAAATACCTAATTAAAATCTTCAAGATATTAAAAATTATATTTCCGTGAATTTCTATGTTTTTCTGTTATTTTTTAATTATTATCCTTATCTAGTATCCTAAAAGAATAAATTATGATAAATTTGAAGAATTTGAAAAATGATTTAAATAAAGTACCTACCAACTAAATAAAATTATATACCAAAATCATAACCTATGCCTATAAATATTGTATCACACATTGTAAAATATTAAAGACTCATAAAAATATTGTATCCATTAATTTTCAGCGTATTTTTAATTTAAATATTTATAATTATTGAGTAATAGGTTATTAAACACAATCAATTATATTATCAAGTTTTAAGTTTAACGTATATAAAATAAAATTTATATGCGTTATCTATTTACTTACAACAATATAATAGAAATAATTTGTAATAATATCATTTATAAATTGTAACAGAAGTTCGTCGTGAATTTTCACGTAAATTTCATTAAATATAAATATATTTCCCGTCATGTTACAAAATATAATAATAATAATATAAATAATATCACCATAAATTCAAATTTTATAATAATAAAAGTTTTTTTAATTAATAAAATTAAAATTGTCTATTTAGTATATTTTATATAATTTTTTGTAACTTAAGTCATATTACGAGTATGTACGAGTATACATACTACATACATAGCGATAGTTGTAACTATGCTTCAATTAAGTTTTAAAATTTTGGAAAATCTTCACCGAATGTACACAATTTTGGGTAACAAAAATTAATTATTACTACCCCCAAAAATATGTTTACATAATATATAAACTCAGAAAAAAATACACACTTATAATTTTAAAACCAATACATTTTTCGTTTCACTCGTAATGTAAAATATTATACGCAAGTTAGAAGTTAAACATAATACTCGTATACTATAAACATGGGTATGTTACTCAATGCATTTACATTTTTCTTTCAATATACCTACGTGTTAAATAGTTTAATTTATCTATTATTTTTAATTATCATTCTATTATATTATTTTAATGTGTGTTTTTTATTTTATATACAATAATTTATTATCACATTGCGTTTCAGATTGTTAATATTATAATGACAATATAAATGGCAGGCAAAATTATACTACATATATTTCGTTTGTTGATTAGAATTTGTTTAGATTAAAATGTTAATAATAATTTGACGAAATGAAAATTGATTTATTTTAATGCCAATATACCTACATTATGTATATATTATGGTTTGTTGTTTTATTTATTTTATACTTGATATATTATTATTATTATTATTATTATTATTATTATTATTATTATTATTA
>JAIUCT010000012.1:8895958-8951826 GCA_021307375.1 Tetraneura akinire | reverse complement strand
ATTATTATTATTATTATTATTATTATTATTATTATTATTATTATTATAAAAATGAACGATATGTAACATAAATATTGTTTATTCAATAATCTATGTAGGTATGTATAATAATATTTAATATGGGTACTATATTATATTATAGTTTGTTCAATCAGGCAGCACACGCGATAAAAACCACTTGAACGATGATTGATTCGACAATAAAATATACTTAACACATAAAAGATTTCAAGAAAACCATCGTCGTTAAATGAAGTGCGAACAAAATAGATAACAATATTATACGCAAACATAATATTTATATACGTATACGTATGAGATATATTATAATTTATAACGTAACAGCAACAATCGATATTCTTATATTTATGAATATTACGCATAGTATCATATAGGTAAATATGAAAAATACACAATAAAAATCGCTAAAAATTAAAAACTGCCAATTTTAAAAAATTTATTTATTTTAATTTATTTTTAACCTAACCTATTTTTACATTTTCACTCATATTTGATTATAATATTATAATAATACTTTTAAGTTATGAATAACTCGGATGATATTAGCTAATCTATTTAGGTAATAATAATATTGAAATATCTTATTTTTGTTACACATGCTTATGGAATATTCCGTTTACGATTGAAATATAATATTGTTGATATACGTATAATTGATTAGGTATAAAATAATATATAATATTATGTATGACGTGTAAAAAAAAATTAATTTTTTTTATATTATTGCATCGATTATTAATTTTTACAAAATCTAATTGAAATTCGTTTATCGAACATCTTATATAACAAATATATTAACTGCGTTAGCAGGTATTTATTACGATCACATTTAGTTACGGTTGTTGTTTTGTTTATTAGAATATTAATATGAGACTTACTGTAACCTTTCGCGTCAGTCGCAATCAATATATTGCCTACTGATAAGTAATTGAACAATAATAATAATAATAATATTGATTCTAATGTATGTAACACATATAATATTATTTCATAAACTATATATGGTATATAAAAAAAGTAAAAGTAGGAAACGAGAACGATAATAACGTAAAGCGTACCTATATAATAATATTATGCCATTTGACATTTGAGTTAAACACGAGAAAAAATAAAATAAATTCTTATTATAGGTAGGTATATGGTCAAAAATCAAATTTACTTTTGTATAGGTACATAATATTATTACACAGTGATGTTTTACCAAATTATTTCTATAAATCAGTGATCTTCAACCGGTGGTCGCGACCAAATTTTGGGTCGCCTAAGATTTTAAATTGGGTCAAAAATGGGACCCATAATTTGGTCGCGAATAGATCATCTCTTTATATTATTTTTACAGATTAAAGTATAAACTTAAAAATATGAAAAAAATTTTTTTATATTATATTATAATTTATATAATGTAATATGTTCAACGTGATTTCCTATTTGACATGGGTTCCGAATAATGTATATTAAAAAGAGTGGATCACCAATCAAAAAGGTTAAAGACCACTGCTATAAAGTATACACCACGACCACACCTTGGGCAACTTAGTAGTGTATCCGTAGGGATATCACCCCTCAGTGAGGCCCTCACCCCCGAAATTCTTCGCCCATTACGAATGTATTTCAAAGAATTTTACATACTTAAGTTATAGATTATATTGTTTTATTGTAAACGCAATTATCTTTAATATAACTAGTTATACAATTTTTTAAAAAAGCAGTGGTAGAAACCTCTAAAATTTCTCCTGCAAAATTAATAAAATAAATAATTAGAATAACTCTAGTTTATTTTTAAAATAATTTATTTTGATCATTTATTGAAGCACAGCTTTCCCAAATTTAATGTCAGTTTCGCGCCGTTGAAAAGACATTACCTATAGATGATTTTTAAACATATAATAATAATAAAAAAATAAAATGGGATAATACGAGTATATTTAATTATAGGTACTTCATTATTCAATTTACAGCATATGAATAATAATCATATAAACATATTATATTAATGATAAAGCAGAAATTAATATATATAAAAAATTTAATGTATTATTATTAATATGCATTAATATTATATTTTACATTTTTGATTTTTTAACAGATACACGCTAAATTATTAAATTGTTAAATGAGTATACACCGTAAATCCGCGTATATATTCTCCAAAACATCACACTGATTATATTTAAATATATTTAGGATACAAAATAATTTATAATTTAATCGCAATTTAAATCAGCATTCCGCTGTGTAGGTATAATGAAGGGTATCTGTACAATATTTTTAATAAATCATTTTTATTTAATTTGATAATACATTATACCTATATATATTTATTGACAATAAAAAACGATCATATGATATTGATTTAGAAGTCAATCATATTTATTATTTATATTGTTATAAGAGTAATAACATATCACGTGAGTATATAATATAAATATGTTATATTTTGATGAGAAATGTATTTTTAAACTAATATTATACGTTGACCGCGTATAGTGTGCGATAACGTTACCGGACATCTTGGAGGATGTACTAAGACCTCCGATTAATTGTTCCTATTGTAAAGGATTGGATTCCATAGAAAAGATATTTAATTTGTCTGCAGAAGAATTCGAAAAGCAGTAAGTGAAATTGAAAAATATAAATTAATAAAAAAAAAAAATCATTGGTTCATAATATTGTTAAAAATTGAAATAATCGTTAAGCGTATAATAATATGTAACTCGTCTATAGTATAATACTTTAAAAAAAAACATAAATTATTATATTTGCTTCTTGATTATATCGTAAAGAAGTGAATACGTTTGGAATATTGATTATTATATAGGTAGGTAAATACAGGGGTGGATAGGTAGTTTTTTTGTTATAGGGAAAAATTTTAAAAAGGCCACCAAAATAAAAAAAAATTCTCGCGTTGTTCGCATTATATTCGTATATTCTTATTTTAAAACAATAACTTGTAAAATTGTTAAAAATCGAGTAGTGTCAAGGGGGTCCACAGGGGGGACACATTATACAAGATGAGGGCCCACAGGGAAAATCCCTTTTTCCCTATGGGCCTATCCACCTCTGGGTAAATATGATATTATAAATTATAATACCTGCTGTATTGTATAGTGCGGTTTGTTTTTAATATGGTCGTCAAAAATGATACAAATTTTTTTTAACATTTTAAATACTTAGCTGTTTTTACTGAGAATTCGAAATTCCGTTATTAATCAAAAAAATAATTATCTAAAATGACGACAATACAATAAATGAGGCAAAATTTCTCATCTCACTATTTTTAATCTGATAAATGTTAAATTTAATCCTTTTTGGAAAAAAATATTTTTAAAATACAACGCGGTGTAACTATGAAAATATTATTTAAACGCGTTTTATTTGAATTTATAATGTATAGTTACGCTTACACGGGACGACCCGTGGTGGCCGTTGATGGTTTATCGAGTGTCGTCAACCAGCAGGTCAATGTCGGATTCCATCTGTTTAAAAATCTATCCAGCGCAAAAATGTTAACACCGTGTCAGTTTTTTCCTTACAAAACCAAATTCAATACACTCGAAGAAGCTTTGGCCATGGACGAAGGACGGGCTGCATTAGTTCCAGGATATGCACCGTGGTACATTGGATGGTATGCCATGTGTTCAATAATAATATTTTACATTATTAGATCGATAAAAACACGGGAATTTATTGAAATTTAATTTTTATAAAAAAAATAAAGTAAATAAAATATATTATATATACCTAGGTAGATATATTTAAAAACGATTTTTTCACAAAACTAGATGGTAAATATAGATTTATTCGTCATGCATTTTCTATTACTTATTAATAAAATAACAGGTAATAAGTAAAAAGATCTGATACTGTTGTGGAAGTCATACAGGTGTAAAGAGGATAGTGTTAAATTTTGATTAAAATTTGAATACAATGATAAATCATTACATTGGAAAATCGATTTTGAACGAAATTCATTCACAGTACTTCTCTCAGAATCGTATTTCGTATAAAAAATAATTAAGACTTGGGATTTATCTAATTATTTGGTAGTATATTAAATAATATAATATGAATTTATTGAAATAAATTGCAGACCTTAAAACCCAAAATTAACAATTTAAACAAATATAAGTATATATATGTAATATGTGTGTATATTACATAAGTATATGTAGATAAAAACGAAAATTTTAAGAAATATTCAAAGTTATATGTTTCGTAAAAAAATAATGTAACGGTTTCAAAATTTTAAAACGTATATTATACTATTTGAATATCCAATAAAATTGTCAAGTCTCTAAGATCAATAAAATTACCTGAGTTATTGTGAAATATTGAAATCGAATTAGTCGAAATTTTAGTTTTCGTGAAAAATGCCGTTTTTCTTTATTTTTAGGTTGTTTTTTCTATCGCATAAGTACAATTTTGAGAAATTCTAAAAATGACCTAAATAACGTACAAATTATATCCACTTTTCAACAGGCAAGATATGCCAGTCGTAAAAATTGGAGCACTATTCCGGGTCGATAAAATGGCTAGATATAAAAAAAAAAAAATATTAACATTCAACCACATTAATTCAAAAAATTCTCAACGTTCATTTACATCAACGATCTACCAATACATTTTTCGCTTTGCACAAAATCTAAAATAAAATAATATGTATATTGTATACAAATGTTTTAATTCGGACAAAATAATTATCAATGCCTTGTTTTTAAAAATAATTTTTGATATATACGAGATATATTTTTATTTGTAAAATAACGTAAAGACTAGATAAAAATACCTTACGTCAGACTTTGACAGTTTATCAACAAGCGTAATATTTGATATAATATATAGTTCAATTTTCCGAACTCTTACTGGAAAAGTGAAAAATTACATATAATTTTATCATATATATACCTAAACAATTTCAAGAGTTAAAATATTAATTCGGCAATTCTATTGTGTACGTAAATACATGGACGACATCGTTTATGTCTTTAGTGTGCTGTACATTAATTTTAATATATGTATTATAAATGTATCTTAATTAATACAAAAACAATCCGTGCATAACATTTTTGTGCATTGTAAAATTCGTGAATATACTCGTAGTAGTCGTAGTATAAGTATTTATTTTTAATTATGCAGTAATTTTTTCTAGTAATTACGCGTCGTCGTATAGGTCCAAACATTAGGTAGGTATATTATTTTAATAATAGAAGATTACAATCGATACCTACGTCGAGTCCGATATTAGATTTTCGAGCGAAGCGAAAAATGTATTGGTTTTACAATGATGTGTGTCTTTTTTTTTATGTTTAAAGATACTTTTCTACCAGAAATAATACATCGATCTTCATGAATAGTACATATTTCCGTTGGAATGTGGAAGTAGTTGGTACTATATTTAGGTCAATTTTCGTATTAGTCAAAAGCTTCTGAGCGAAGTGTACTGTCAGATTTGAGTACTTAAGTGACTCATTTAGGAGTCTTACAATAAATTATTTATATTGAAAGTAGAGACTGATAAATGTAAAAATTTTAATCGGTACATGGGTATTATTTTATCTGAAGAACTTCGCTCAAAATCGTTTTCACAAATGTAATGATTTATCATTGCATTAAAATGTTAATCATAATTCAACACTATCCTCTTTACACCTGTATCCCTTCACTTGTATTTTTTATATATATATAGGATAATTCAGTCCCTAAGTTATACTATATATGTATCTGCTCGGTCGATCAAGTTGAACTGTGTCTATTGTATTTTTAGGAGCAATTGCGAAGCCAAATCGATCAACAGCCTAAAAAAACATATATCACTACCAAAATTCTTACCGACCTTATCGGACAACAAGAAAACTCTTTGGATATTCATGGGCACGCCTGGACACGGAGCACCAATGCACGTAAGTGGATATTATAATATATTAGGTAAATATGACGACAATAACGTTAAAATATCAATAAAAACTCGAATCACAAAAATGTATAAGTACTACTTTAGTGTATAGTGTATACGTATAATCATAAGTGCTCAATTTTATTTTAAGTTAAAATATCAACTTTATAATATTATGTTCGAGGCACGTATAAAAGAGGTGTTTTAGGGATTCAACCCACCCCAAAAAAATATTTCAAAAATTATAACAGAATGATAATAAATAGTAATAGTAATGTTATTGACATTAATAGTAAATTTTATATATTATTATAATTTAGAAGTAATTTGATGTAACCTATGAACCCCACCTCCGAAATTTATTTTTTTGCACGTGCCTGATATGTACCTATATTAAAAGTTATATTATTTGTACGGACTACATAATGTAATACCTAATACGACTATACGAGTATAATATCGATTATAATCGTATAATAATTATTCTAATTTTACATTTTATTCTAAATTACAAATATTATTATAATATCGTTTTATGAATATGAATTTATGATATGGGCATTTAGGTGACAAGGGATTTTATGAGCATTTATATTGAACTTATAGAGACTTGAAAATTTTATATGGTGTTTATTTGTGTACTATAATGTGTACCTATATGGTCCCTATTGTGGATAAAATTTTGCGTTTTAAATATTTAATACAAATAACAAATGTCAAAATTATGCCCATAATAATATAATAAGTGTAAATTATATTTTATAATAATGTGAAGTTTAAGTCACTATAATATATTAGGTAGTAGCAGGTACCTACCTAAAGTAAGAGTGCGTTGGAAAAATTAATAAAGGACCTAACCTAACCTCGCGGGAGAGAACCAATATTAATATAATATAATTTGAGGGATATAACATATAAACTCCCTTAGCACCCTGCCATTTGTGCCTACTTATGATCTTTCGTGAACTTTATATTAATATATTATGGTATACCTATTCGATTAGAAGTTGTAACATTTTATGTAGGTATAGTCTATTATAAGTCTCTTGACTTAGACGCGTAGGTATACTCTGTACTTGTGTGGGAGGGAGACAAGCCCCTAACTAGCCCCCTTATACACCTGCAATGTGTATAAGTATATCATAGTTCTCATTAAATATCTAAACATCCCTTCACTTATTTTGATCCATTTTGATCAAAATATGGCGATTTTTCCATAACAGTTATTTTCGAGGTTATTTTATTATAGTATAAAAGTTTTACCTATTATAATTAAGTAGGCTACTTATATTATGTATGTTAACATGTGATATATTATTTCGAAATTAGATCGACAAAGTGGGATATCCTTCGTGGCAAACGCAACTCAGCGGATATAAAAAATGGACGTTGCGCACACCGGTCGAATGTTTTTTCCAATGCAAACGGCGGTACGAAGTGTTCATGGAACCGGGTTCGACCAGTGAGTATAAGACATCAGTATTAGAATAATAACAATATATTGTTTTAATAATATTATAATAATTATTAATTACTTATGAGAAAAGTAGTGCATTGCTTATAAATAATTATAAATTTATAACACATAATTATTATAAACCTAAATATTTTACCTACCTAAATATTTAGGTAATTTTTTTTTTTTTAAATATGTAACTAGGTACTAAAGTTTATATAAAAAAAAAAAAATAAAACGTCTACCTATGCCTCTAGTCCTCTACTCCTATACAGGTTATATTAATGTATAAAATGATTTATGTTAGGGTTAGCCACCTATAGTTATAGGAATATAGGATAAATATTATTTAATAATAATTCTAAAGTAGAAGAATCATAAAATTCATTTCATAGAAAATCTGAAAAATCTATAAGTAGGTAATCGAACCGTGAGATAAACAAATACAATTTTATAAATTCATAATATTATAGGTATATCAAAAAACTAATATATTTCATATATATTATTAAATACCTACTGATTTAGATTAAAAATGATTATTTGTTCTTTAGTCATTTAGGTATTTCATTTTGTTACAATCTTATTGATAAGTATATTTCTTTAATTACTTTTTTCAATGTAAAAAATCCTAACCTATCTACTGCCCGACTAGGTGTTGAATAATAATAAATATATATATATATATATTCTACCTTAAAATTTAGTAGATATTGTTCATTCGATAAACAATAAACAAACCACTGATTCTGATTCTGATTTAAGTAGGTATGTAAATTTGAATTTTGCTAATAAACTATTCAAAACAGCAATAGGAATTAATATCATAACCAGAGAGTAACACAGGTTTATTACTAATTTGAAAATACAAATCATATGAATAAATGTTAATTAGAAATGATAATTAAAAGACAGTATAAACAGACAGTTAAAAAATATAATTTTCAAGATCTCAAATAATGCATTGACTATATTATGTGAATATTAATTGGTTTGATCGATATAATATTATAATTAATTACCAAACTAATGTTTAGATTATACACTATTTGTTTTCCTAAAAATTTGCCTACACTATAGGTATTTACAAACAATATTTTGATACATTAAGAATGAATTAAATCAATTTTAATTCATATTAATTCAATCAATGTTATTTTATACATTCATATAAAAATATATTATTTATTACACAATATTAACATTTTTCAGTTGTACTGGACACAAATATTTGGTATCATGAAACACAAACTATTGGTCAAAACATCAGCATAACTGTAGGAAGTGAATATGATTGAAGTTTAAAAACAAGATGAGAATAAAGTATTAAATTTGTATTTTTAAATTAAATAATAAGGTAAAGTGAAATTTAATAACTTGTCTTTTTATTAATAAACATACATCAACAGGTAAAACAAAAACAAAAATACTTTTTTTTTTTAATATTATTCAAATAAAAACATTTAGTTAAAAATCAAACAATTAAATTTTTAAATTTTCACTTAAAACTATAAGTGTTACCCTGAATAATTAATTTAAAATAATTATATAAAACAATATCTATGTAATTATAATTTATAACTAAATACATGAAACGAAAACAATAAGAAAATTACATGGTAGAAAAAAAATATGTGTACAAAATAATTTTATTTTAAAAAGAACTATTATTACTTCTTATAACTAAATGTCCTAAGGTCAAATCCTAAGGTAATTAAGTATATGAGCATTGAGCATTATTTTGTATATAAAGTTATTGCTATGATATCTTAATATAATGCATAAATAAATAAAATAACTTTTGTTCATTTCGATAAAAAAGAAAATGGTATATCTTGCAATTATATATTTGACAAGAAAAAATTTAATACAAGGTACTATTAATAATTTTAATAACAAAAAATAATGCTCATCACATAGTAATGCTGGTTGGATTACTTGAAGTTAACAGAAGTATTAAAATAATTCTTAATGGAACAGAATTATATAAATAAAACTTTTATTTTATATCACATGATAATTTATAAAATTATATATGTTTATATAATGTGTAAGTACATATTATGTTAAATTTATAAAATAATTATGAATGTAGAATATTCATTTCAAAATGAGGTAAAATAATTATGACTATGGCTTCACCCATTTGTACGATCCATAATACTTGAAATTTTTAGAAAGAGCAAGAGTGTCAGCTTCAGATGGACCACGAGTACCATACCTTAAACAAAAATAAATAAAATTATTATACTAATATTTAATAAAGACAAATTATATTTACTTGTATGGTACTGGTTCAGGTAGAGTCGATTCAATTTTATGAAGAAGAGGAGTAAATATACGCCAAGCCTCAGAAAGTTCATCAGCACGCACAAAATGCATTTGTGAACCGCAAAATACATCCAATATCAACCGTTCATAAGCATCTGGTAACTTGACGTTCTAATAATAAAAAAAAAAATAGTTTAAATGCATATTACACATTTAACATAATATAACTTAGTACCTTGTATCGGCTATTGTATGTCAGATCCATTTCAGTTTCTTCCATTTCAAATCCAATACCTGGACTCTTGGTCATCATTTTGACATACACAGCTTCGTTAGGTTGTACACGAATGACAAGCTCGTTTCTTTTCAGTACTCCTCCAAATATGTCACCAGGCACATCATGATATTGGATTCTTATTTCAGCTTTGCGTTCGTTTAAAGCTGGACAATAATGAATAATTATAAAAAATAAATAAAAAAAAGTAGAATTAAAATGTATACCTTTTCCACATTTTAATATAAAAGGCACACCATCCCAACGTTCATTATTAATATTCAATACAGCAGATGCAAATGTAGCTGTTTTTGAACCAGTTGGTACAGTTTTATCATCACAGTAACCAAATTTCTTGTAGTCTTCTGCTGCTTCTAAATTAGCAACATATTGACCTAAAACTACATTAGATAAATCCACTTCTGGTATACACTTGAGTACCTTGACCTAAACAAACAAAATACATAAACTGTAATTATAATATAAACAATAAACAACTAAATTAAAGGTATTTAAAAAATAACTAACTTTTTCGTTTCGAACATCATCAGGGTGTATTGTTGCTGGTTTTTCCATAGCCACTAAACTGAGAATCTGGAGCAAATGATTCTGCATAACATCACGAATTATTCCAAAGTTATCAAAATACCCACCACGGCCTTCAGTTCCAAATGGTTCTTTAAATGTAATTTGTACTTGTGCAATATTGTCTCTATTCCAACCAGTGTTTAATATTCGATTTCCAAACCTAAATATTTTTGTCCGTATAATAGATACATAATATAAATAATTGGACTTATTTTTATATTAGAATGTACATTATATACATTTTTTTTTTTAAATTTTGGATTTTACCTGAGCGTCATAAGATTTTGTACCATTTCTTTGCCTAAATAATGATCAATACGGTATACTTGATCTTCACAGAACAATTTTGATAAATGATCACTTAGTTTCATTGAACTATCTGCATCCCGTCCGAAAGGCTTTTCAATAATAATTCGTGTCCAACCTCTGACAAAATAAATTATATAAAATAAAATATTATAGTTATAATAGAAGTTATATTTCTAGTGTTATGCATTAACAGATTTTCTGGAGGAGTTTCAAATTTTTCCAAAATGTATATTAATTAATGTTTTATATATTTAAGTAAAATATTATTATTAATTATAATATTCAAATTTCTATAGATATAAATATAAAATATATTTTTATTTGGTCTTACACGCGAAAAAAAGATTTTATTTCACCACACTGAAAATATGACGCTAAATTTTTTGTTTAACTTACTTATGATTCATGCATGTTTCATGAATATGAGTGGTAGTTTCTTCAAATAATGATGGTGGTATGGCTAGGTAAAATAACCTGTTGGAAATGCCTGAAATTTCATGTTCTGCAAGTTTCGAGTTCAGAAAACTATAGTCAGCGGATTCGCTGTAAGACCCAGGTATATAAAAATTGTAAGACCAGAATTCATCAAGCCGATCTTTCTCGTTTTCATCACACTATAAAATAACACATGCAAAAAAAAAAAAAAAAAAAAAATCAAAAAATGAAGTAAATAAGTTTTAAAAATAATTATTTTGCAAATATTATACAAGAATAATATTGAGCCATATTATTAAAGTGTAATACATTTAAATATGGTGCAACATTAGTTTTCAATTGTTCCATAGTTAATTTAGATCGTGAATAACCGTAAATAAACGTCTCGTCTGGAATCAATCTGTCACGGAACAACATCCAAAGAGTTGGATAAATTTTTTTTTTTGCCAAATCACCCTATATAAATAAATATACATATAAGTTATAATGAATTGCAAAATATATGCAATTTAGTGCATAGAATAAAATATTACCGATGCTCCCATCACAACGATTAGATGTGTGATATTTTGATCATAGTGGGTACCTTCGACATCCATTTGGGGAGAATTTAAAGACGTTCTTAATAAACGAAGAGCTTCTTCTAAATTATCTATAAAATCATAAAATATATTATAATAAAATGTAGAATTTTATTAAATTTAATAAAATAGTAATGCCTTAACCAAAACTATAAATAGGAATAGGTAATTATATAATATTATAATAATTAATTATTATATACAATATTATACACCATATATAATTATTATACAAATTAGATTTTTATTTATTGGTTTACCACACATGCATTAAATATCCAATATTATTAATTAAAATATATTACATTACATATTACCTAGATTATGTAATTACAAATAGTTAAAATTAAAAATTTTAATATAAATTATACAGATACATACTCGTATTATATGCCTAACTTAAAATATATTTTCATAAAGTCTAATGAGCAATATTTCAATTTATGCATTTTACAATAATAAAATATAAAGTTATTTTACTATATACGGAAATTAAAAACGTATATTTGTAAATAATTTATTTGTGGAAGGATTACTTTTTAATTTTACTTTATTACCTATTTATTTTTTAAAAAAAAAAAAAATAACACTATAGTATATATTATATTATCAAATTAGTATATAACATACATATATTACATATGTATAAAATATTATAATGATAGAGTTAATCTTAATTAATCCTTAATCAAAATTATCTACTAGTTACAGTATAGATATTATACATGAAATAATAAAGATAAAATTGATTGTTTTGAAATGAATTTAATGCTATAATAATTTTTATTAGATTAAATTTATGCTATTATTAATATTTAATTTTAGGTTTTTAATTTCCATTTTTTATTAGAATGAATAAATTAAATATACATAAATTATTCTAAAAAGAAATTATGTAACAATATTGTTATTTACTATCTACCAGTATTAATAAAAGTAAAACAACATCTAAATTCTACTTAATATAAAACAGGTAATCATATCATAAATTTCAAATTATTATATAATATATTAATTTTTAATATGTATAAATTGACATTTTTTTTATATATCTAATTCCATATTACTTTTATTAATTTACAATACACATAGAGAACACACACGAAAATACAATATACATTGCAATAATTGAATGGGTAAAATATTATATGGTTTGACTATTGAGTAGTTACAAAATATCAAAAATAATTTACTAATTTAGTCATATATCAAAGTTGTTGACTAAATACTAAAATATGATATTTATTTATATTGAAAAAATATTATACATTTGAGTAAAAAAAAAAAAAAAAAAAAAAAAAAACGTTATTACACTAGTAAATATTTAAACAAAACAATTTTTCAACAAAAAGAATGAAAAATGAAAAAACATATGATAATAAGTTAATAATATAGGGATTTTCGCATAAATAATAATGATAAAAAAAAAGATGAATTTTTTTAAAAAATATTTGAAGGTAAGTAATTTAAATATAATGACCATGAAATTTTTAATAGTTTTACAACTAAATTTAAACCAGATTTATAATTTATATCAAATGAAATAAAATAAAAAATATTATATAAATAAAAGGTAACCATATATTTTCTGTATTATTTTTTATTAATATTTGAATTAAGATATTTTATAGAAAATAATTGAAAAATATAACTACTTATAAATTAACAAAAATAAATAAATATTTATGTAATTACTAATTAGTATATTTTTCCAATATTGTGTATACTTATGTGTGTTAACCAATACAAATTTTGATATTTTTACACCTAAGATTGAAGTTATATACATTAGATGAAATTCTATTGTAAAAAGATACAATTTTTGTAGGTAAACTTATAAATTAGCATTATTTAAGTATGACCAAAATATTTAAATAATTAAAGTGTAATGATTTATTTGGTATAAAAAATGTCCTTCATTTGACCTTTTTATTTTTTAAGTTTTATACAAAATTAATGGATATATTTAATTTAAATCAATTAATATACATTAAAATATATACATATATTACATTATATAGTACTAATCTCTAATAATAAATATTAAATGATAACAAATAATATAAGGTAATTATATATCTTCATATTAATTAAAATACAATATTACGAATATACTATTTTCCCATATATATGAAATGGTCATATTTATTTCAATATGACAATTATATTCTCTTGTTTACATATAAAATTATATAAACAAATTAAGTAGGTATTTAATAAAAATATTAACTTTTATATTTTATATTAATTGTAATATATATATAATAAATAGGTCAGATATTATACATAAATAACTAAAAAAGTATAAATTTCAAAAATATTAATATTGTTTATTTAATCTACACAAGCGTTTTGTAGAACTGTAGAAAATGTATATTATTTTAATAAATAATAAAATAAAATGTTTAAAGTTAATATGGTACTAATAGTTACTTATCGAGTTACAAATATTATCATACAATCAATCTTATTTTGATAAATAAAAAGAAATATATTATGAGTACCTATTACTATATACAAATTAACTATTAATTATATATAAATAAATTAACAGCTAACGAGTTAGGATGTAAATCTATACGAGTTGGTTAAAATAATAATTAGAATTTAAAAATATAATATACAATACATGTTTATAATATATATATATTTTTTTAATGGTCTTTAATAATACATAAATAATTTATATTATATAATTAAATCATGTTGTTATAAAATACATTAAAACCAGAACACAAACCAAAATGTATTTTAGTTGATTAAATTTACTGATTTTATATGTATAAAAAACAAAATATACATTAAAAAAAATTATCAATGTACAAAGAAATAGTTGTATAAACTATAAGTATATTACTATATTTACATTTTTTTTTTTTATTATAGTTTAGGTTAGGAACATATTTACATTGATAATTAAAATATAATATTACTAATAAATTTAATATAATATGTACATATCAAATTGAAAGTTAAATGTCTATCAATATTTTATAAAACGATAATTAAACTACGAGTATATTATATTTAACATACAAATTAATTATTTTTTATAATTGTAAAATTTAAGAATTTATTCATTTATTGACTATAATACATTTTCTTACAATAAATATATTTAATATATATTATGCATTGAATACCTATTTTAATTTTAAAGTTTTATTTCATTTTTTTTTTTTTTAGTTTTAATTTCTTAATCATCTACATAATAACGATATAATAACTATATATTTTATACCAAAATATATTAATACATATATTTATGTATATAGGTATAAACATTTTTTAAGTAATTTAATATTACAATATATTTTAAGTTCTTCATATTTATTAACACTAAAATATATTAAATAACATTTTTAAATTTAATAAATTATTGTGCCTACAATTTAACAATAATAATTTTCATTAACTCTTGTTGTTTCATTAAATACAAAAATAATATACATATATAAATTTCTAATTATATGTTTGTAATATTTTACAATAATAAATTTCAATTTCAATGAAATTGAACAAACTGATATTTTATTGATCATTAAAATGGTACTAAAAATGAATGAATAATATTACCTTTATATGTTGAGACCCTTAATTTTCCAATTAAATGTATTTCAAATAATCTACTTATTTGTAATCAACTAGACACCTGATGACAAAATTATAAATGCACAAACATAAACACAATTAAAAGTAATTTAATTATATACATTCATATAAATATACCAAAGTAAATTAATTATAAATTAATTTTTTATTTATTCAAAAAGTATTAACTGTATTTACTCGTATTCAAGATCACATTAAAAATGTGCGTATGTTCTTTTTCAATTAAATACAATTATAATACTTTTGTAAATATTTTTCACAACTCATATTAAGTTTACCCTTGATCTTACAATATACAGATTTGTTTTAGCATTACCAAATTACTAACCAAATGTCTAAAAAAAAAATGTCTAAACTCTTAACATAATATTTCAATCAATTAAACATTAACTTAACTAATGAAAATTAAACATTTATAAACTAATTAATATTATTATATAACTCCTTAAGATATTTATATTTTATCTATTCAAAATAAGTACCAAAGTACTTATATTTAAATAAGTAGATACACGTATTAAAATAATTATAAATATATTTATGAATTAAAATATTTTTAATAACAAGAATAATTATATAAATATTCAATTTTGTATCCATATAATAAATACAACTAAATATACCTAACACTTATGTATTATACAATTATACTAAATTATAAATTAAACTATAATTAATTCAATTAATTTTTAATGTATTATTTGTGTCTATATATTCGTATTAGCCTTAACACTTCTCACTATAAATGTAATACATGTTTTGTCAATCAATCTATTTTGACATAAATTGTGACAATTTGTGTTTGATATATGTGTTACCGGAAATGTTGATATTTCAGGAAATGATGATAATTCCTAGTCAATGTTGACAATTCCTAACTCTTTTAGGAATTGTCAACATTGACTATAAGTTGTCATCATTTCCTGGAGACTTTAGGAATTAACAGTATTAGAGTAATTTATTTATTTTTATTTTTTTGTTTTACATAAAGTAACCTAAGTACCTATAATACAGATATTAATATTACGATTTTCTGTATTGGAATTATTCTTTTGTAGTTAATATAAATGTAAATGTTATACTAGGTGCCAAGTAGATGTGCATGCAAAGCTATATTTCAAATTTGCAATTCCAAGTGTGATGGTGGTTTAAGTTGTGATAATATAATATGAGTGTGCATGAGTGTAATATGTGATGTGCAATATGATGTATAATATATTTTATTAATTAATTTGGTCATCATTGCTTTCTATTGTTAGGAAATGTTAAAATTTCCTAGGCAATATTGACAATTCCTAACTGTTTTAGGAATTGTGAAAATTGTCTAGGAATTGTCATCATTTCCTAATTGTCAACATTTCCGGTAACATATGAATAAAAAGCAGTGTTAAAAAGATATTATTATATTATAAAAAACTTCTTTGTAAAATCATAATTAGAGACCAGAATTGTATGCAATTGCATATTCATACTGAGTATATGCACGATATAGAGGGTTTGAAATTTGGGCATTTTAAATCTAACTGATTTTATAGACCAAATTTTATTTTGTATATTAATGCATATTTGAAGGCTTAAGATATATTTTGTTATTAAAGCATAAAATTAGCCTATTTTATAGACTTTAATACATTTTTGCTCTTTTCTGTCTTCTATACATTTAAAAATACATATTACGTTCATAAAAAATTAATTTTGAAATTATCACAGAAAAAATTTGATAATTAAAAAATATTTTTTTCTTGTTTAACTATTATAATATTTTAAAATCTACTAAAATTTGTTGTATTATTTGTTTTTGTTCATATTTTAAACACTTTCTAATAAATAAAATTATGATTTTATTAATCGGTATTTATTTTATTATGTAGATATATACCTACTTAACAATAAAAAACCCAATAAAAAATGGTAGTTTAGATTTGAAAAAAAATTTAATTTTTTTTTTAATTTCCTACAAATTTATAATGCATATAGTGTATATTTTAAAAGTTATGGTACATATTGAAGCATATTTTGCCATTTTTATCATGCATATTTGCATCATATTTCAATCCTTTTTAGCACATATAATTACGGTCTCTAATCATAATACTTGTGTTAATTTTAATACTTTCCAATTAACATTTTTCCCTTATTCACTTATTCTAGTAATAAATATAAACCCCGATATAAACTAAACAAAGGAGTCAAGTAAATATTTTATTCTGTCTTTATATGCCTTCAAATTTTATTTCTAACACTTAGATATATTATCTTTTATACCTATCGTACTTATTAGTAATCAAGACATATCCAAGCAACCTTAGAAAGCAATTTTCTATAAATACAGCATTATGGCTTAAATATTACAAATAATGAAAACCTGACCTGAATTTTGATTTATCTAATGATTAAAATGTCCGTAGACTCGTTTGCATGGGACTGTTACCTTTTGTATTTTTATCAGTTGTTCCTTAGGGAATATCTGGGACATAAAAGTGTCCTACTTTCATAAGATAAACAAAGAAATAACGAAAATCAAATATTGTTCACAAACTATCTAATTATAATGTATGCTTCAATGCTTGTGTATATGATTAATTGGCGATAAAAATCATGAATAGCATCATTGCTGTGTAGTCTGTAGTGGATTGGTGATAAATAATAAAATAAGAAAATTTGTTCAAACAAAAAATAATTTATAATAAATATTTGTTGTTTATTATTAATTATAATTAATTAAGTGCATGTTGAATCTTTTAAAAATATAATACTATAGTTCATAATAAAAACACTTAATGTATTATTTAAGTTATTTTTTATCAAAAAAATATATGGTTTTCTTAATTATTATATGTAATACTAATAATAGTTATACGAGTATACTGCAAAAATTATATGAATAATAATTTAAAGAAGTCTGGCCATTCATAACAAAATAAATTTTTTTCAGATAAAAATAAATTGATAATAATTGATCTGCATAATATTTAGTATAATTAATATTTATATATATATAATTATATAAAATTCTCAGTAAAATATTAATGGTAGAGGTATTTCTAATTAGTATTTGTTACAATATAATTATATTAAATTCATTACTAAAAATAAATTGTTCACTATAATTAATTACTATTGAAATATAAAAAATAGTTATGTATAAAGGTAAAAAAAAAAAATAGTGTCTATATGACATGTGCTTGTAGTTTTTATGGCTTTAATAAATTTAAACAATTTAAATTGAATAAGTAGATAATAAACGAATTAAATTTACCTACCTAAATGATTCAAATCATGATATGATCATATATAGACCAAATTATATTATTTTTTAATTTAAATAACTATTAATTAAAAATAATTTTATTTGTGGTTTTGTGTAATATCTATAATGGTCCAGGTACTTAATAGGACTATTCAACATTTCTTGAGAGTAATTACAAATTTTAAATATATTTTAATATTTCTTACATTATAAATTTATATTATTATTTGTATAGTTAATAAACCATATATATATGTTATGTTAATGTCATAGTATAATTACAAGTACACAAATTTATTTTAAATAATGATAAAATAATATTTTGATTTTTTTTTTTTTTTTAATATGTTGAATTACCTACTTTGTGACATTTTCTGTGAAAATTAACACTTAGATATTTAGGTACTTAGATAAAAATACTTATTTATATGACTTAATTAACATTTAAATTAGGTATAATATAGTAAATATTTAATATGCATTAAAAATTAAAATAATTAACTTTAATAATTTAAGCTTTAGTACCAAGTAGAGTTAGGTATACTTAAAATAATGGTTATATTAGTTCCCCAAACCATAACTACACAATATTAATTATGCAGTCGTTTATTATTTTGATTTTGTATAGGTATTACACATAAAAGTCAAGTAGATACTGTTAATATTATAAAACTGTTATTCTAATGTAAATCTACTACCTAGTTATCTATAAAAAAAAAAAATTAATATTACCAAATAAAAGCACGCTCAGAAGCAATTTTAGCAAGTACGCACAATGTTTTGATCGAATATATTCTAAGTACTCACTCATATTGGAATGAGATTACAGTGTCCGCTGTTATTGAAAAATATTGACTGGCGTCCTGGCGACAATGTCTGTCACAAAGTTGAGTGTCAATTCGACTGATCGTTCACAATTTTATTGTGCGGCGTCGTCTTCTGCTTGTATTCGTGTAAGAAGACGGATGTGCGTGAATCGACTGCGAAGAAAAAATCAAAGGCAAATAAATGCGACCGGACCACGAGGCGGTAACAAAAAAATAATAATTACAGGTAACGAATTAAATGGGAATATTGTTGGAGACGGCGATCGGCGAACGATCGTTACTACCTAGCAACCCCGCACAAAACTCGAATTATACTGAGGAGTGAACCGCAGACAGTTACCTGCTGAACACTGACCCACTTTTACCGAGTTCACGAGCCGTCGATCGGCCGATTTGCCGCTGGTCACACTACTACAACAATCGCTACTGTAGTTCGAGTTTTCGACGGCACGTTCACTTTTCCCCTTGCGGCTGTGTGCGCTCCGGTCAGCGGTCAAGTTCAACCGTCAGATGTCGATAAGACAGCAACCGAAACCGGCCGTTGTTCGCGGTCGTAACGCCTCGCGATAGCGTTCGTATAATTCGCGAATTATGTCTGTATTTTTTTTTTAACGCTTGCACAACCAAAAATCTAAAACCGCCAGATATACGTTGAAAGTAAAACGATAATCACTTGTAAACGTACTAATAATGTTACATTGTATTATTATCTCTCTTCGCCAAAGGTGGTATGAGAATAATAAATAATTATGTTTTCATTGTACTTTCACAACGACAACACAATGTAAAAGGTTAAATATACGACCACAACCTATTGTTAATAATTGATATTTTATCGTTTCGAATTTATAGTAATAATAATCTTATGGTTATAAATTTGTAATTAATTTGCGGTACACCACTTACCCGACCTTCAGTTCGTGTTGATCCCGGGCCGCAGACTTTAATTTAAAATTAAAATTAATATTTAATATTTTAATAATAATAATATTAATAATTGAAACTACACGTTATCACGGCCGCTAATCGCTTATCAAACGGGACGTGCAGTAGGTAGGTTTACATTTTGGGCGCCAAAAAACCGCACGTGCGATTCGAGAATTCGACGCCGCGCCATCTGTCCGGACGGTGTCTCCGGAGAATTCGGATGTTGTACAATGCGAATTTGGTCAAGGGCGAATATTAATAATTTTCACGATTAAAATAATATTCCGTTTACCCGTGGTTGTTCCAATAATGATAATAATATTAATAATATTGTCTTTCACTCTTTACTCTTACGCACGTCACGGTCAGCGCCCAATTAACCCCGAGCGTATAATATCCATTATGATAATGATATACCTGCGCCACAATAATAATGCGTGATGAAGTAATAAGATTTTATATTATTATACTTTATACCTAATTTATATACCTATGTACTATTATAATAATTTTATGTAGAATGTAATATGTCTGTAATAATAATTTATAAGCACAGGCCATGAAAATTGAACTATTTAGAACAGCAGTCGCCAACCGGTGGCTCGCGAAAAAAAATTGAACTTAATTATACTAAAATTTAATTAATTAGTGAATTGTAGGTATAGGTAATTTATTTAAAATATTCATCTTTGTATTTTAGACAAAAATATATATACAATGTATAAATAAAAAAAATTCTTAAAATAATATTTAAATGTATTTTTTTTAAATTTGGTATATTACAACTTATTACTTATTACTCTTATTAGTTATTAGTATAACAGTATTTATAAAAAAAAAAGTTTTCGATTCAAAATAACAGTCACAGTCATAGGCGCTAATAGGGGGGCTTAGCCTCCCAAAAATATTCCTTCATTAGGGGTTAATGGGTTAATTGAAAATTCATGACTTTTTTTTTGCTTGTGGTCCATAGAATTTAGAGAGTTATGGATTTAGTGTGTCAGTGAGGTCCAAAAGGTTGGCAATCACTAATTTAGAAGGCATTTTCTAGGACTGAGCCGATATACAAACCGATAGTCAATATCGGTTTTTATCGATATCGCGTTTTTCGATATTTAAACCAATATAAAAAAAATCTGTATTCTTGTAAAAATGTATTTTTTATGATAGTGGTCATATTTCTAATATATCGGTTTAATATCGGAAAAAAGCGATATTGGCCCAGCCCAAGTATTTTCATTTTTTTTATTGGCCTGGTAAAATTATAGAATATTCATTATGGAATATGGATACATCGTAATGTCATGTTTATAAAACAAACAAAAAGTAAAACATTATAAAAACAATCATCTTAGTAAAAAAAAAAATTTATTTTAGGTAATATTTGAATTTTATTTTTACCTATATATAAAAATGTTTTACTGTATCTTGTATAGCATGCAATTCGAACAATTAGGTAGGTACTCATAGGTACTCATTAGGTACTCATACAGAAATATAGGTATAAAAATAGAAAATGTAATATTTTGCTCAAAATATCACGTGGAGACATTTTAATCTACATGAATTTTTCTTAAAAAGTAGATACCTATATATTATAAATATGTATTTAGGTAGGTACATTTTATATAATATTATTGTTGCAGTTTTTTAATGCGCGTAGGTATTGCGTTAATAAAATTTAGTAAATAATATATAAATACCTACCTACGTATTATAATAATTTAAGCGAACAAAAAAACTTTTCTACACATTAACAAATTTATTTCTCCGATAAATTTAATATCACATATATGATATATATAAGAAAAAACGAATTAAAATACTAGGTTCGACATTCAGCATTATTTTTTTCAATTTGTATTTACGCTGTACTTTCTATATAATTCTATATTTTCTCTTAGGTACCTACTCTACAAGAGAATGGATAAAATGTTACGAAATTGGATTGTTCTTATATGACTCATATACTGTACCAAGTACACAGTCGTGCCTAATGTTATTATTATGTGGGCAGGTAAATATTTATTAACCGTATATTTTAGTGTGTTCCACTGATTTTACTTCGTGTAGTAGGTAGCTAATAATATTATAAATTTATAATAAATGTAATTATAGTACCTACGAACCTACGTCATATTATTAATTTAAACGCACCATGATAATATACGTATACCTATAGCTCACTCGGACCAGGGACGATGTGTATGTGTGTGTGTGTACGTAACGAGGAATAATAAACCTTGTTGATATTGTTTTTTTTTTATAATACTTACTTCTATAATAATAATTGATTATATCAATAGGTATATTAAAGGTTAACGTTTATTTTATTTATTTTTTTGTTATTGATAGGTATTATACCTACATCGTAATAATATTTTATGTAGATATGAGGCTCGTACATATTTTTTAAATCTTCGAGAGTAATAAATAAAACCGAATAATGAATGTTACATATTATTAATATATTATATTATTATTACCAACTTTTATTGTTATTCAAAACCATTCAAAAAGGCCAGATGATGAATACAATATATTATTGATATACCTATGAATACAATAACAAACTATAACCACAAACACGTATAATGGCTATACATTTTATATTATTTTGCTATTATATTTATACTATATTATATACACGCTATTAGGCAACCGGCAACATGATATTATTATTGTTTGGTATAGATACATCGTACACCCGTACCTAACTATACCAAAAATTTGCATGTAAATTATAATTGTAGGTACACTGACCAAAATATGATCGATCGCTTTTATAGTTTTTTTATTTTGATTCAGATGACAGATAATATTATTATACCCAATATTATTATAACTATCGATCATTATTCGTTTATCGTTTAGGTACTCGTATATTATATTATAATGTGTGTTCCGTAGTATATACGATATACGTATGACGTCGTATCACCTATTATAGAATATATTATTATGTACATAACGATATACCTATAGTTTTATGCATATGCTTTCATCATACTATATTGGTACCTATTATAGGCAATATAATTTTAATCGACAGTCAGACAGTTATATTATAGAATGGAATAAATTATTATTCACATAATTTTTTATAGGATTTTATTAGCACGTCATGATATATTATAATTTATAATATACCTAATACATAAATATTATACATGACGAATAATTCGGTTGCCGTTTATGCGATTAATTTCGGAATTTGCCAGTGGTAGGTATGTAAAAATAATATAATAAATTATTTACGATTTTATTTATCGATTTATTTTATAATTTATATTGTACTAACCGAATAAAATTTAAAAAATATAATATATTGGTTGGGAACGTACTTATTTATGTAGGTAATAATTTATTATCAAATCTCTACTTGCGTTAGATTGTAGATATATAATCAGGTAAATATTGCTTATAAATTATAATATTATTATTTATTGTATATACTATTATACTAATATAGTAATATAAATATTAGTATATTTAAAATTATAATATTGTTTATATTATTTTTATCCGTCCAAAAAAATGTACTAATACTTTATATTTTACATATTTCTTTTATACTATATTGTGTTATATAATGCATTTCTAAGAAGTGTAAACGTGTAGTTTAATATTAATAAATAGTAAATTATTATTATTTTAAATAATATATTAGGGATTATTTATATATCAGGGATTTTTCTAATATTTTGAATTAATGTTAAGTAATATATAAATATATTTCAGTAAAATTTTCAGAACTTCATGCCAAAAATTGCTAATTTTATCAAACATTATATACAAAAAAACGAGAATTTTACGAAATATTCAGTCCTATATTTTGTAGAAAAATTAACCAAACGGTTCAAAAAATTTACCACATATCTATAGTAGCTATGTGACACAGAACACCCAAAAAATTTTAAAGTTCTAACTTCAAAATTTCTCGAGTTATAGTGAAATATTTAAATGGAATTTTTCGAAATTTCAGTTTTCGTGAAAAATACAGTTTATTCGTCGTTTTTTCTACCGCTTAGGGTCAATTTTGAAAAATGACCTAAGTAAAGTACCAACTACATCCACTTTCCACAGGAAACATATGCTATTCCTATTCGTGATAATCGGAGCATTATTTCGGGTAGTACTGTAGTAGTGTCTTTATATTAAAAAAAAAAAAAAAAAAGAGCCGCTACTCCAGCCGCAGGGCTGGGATAAAGTAGGTGTGCAAATCATAGTATTTAATTTTAATTAGAATTTGAATGCAATGATAAACTATTGCATTCGAAAAAACGATTCTGAGCGAAGTTCAGTCAGATAATGTAGGTAGGTATTGATTAATATATAGACGTTTTTTCGTCATTTTTTCATCGTTTTTTCTGACGCATAGGGTCAATTTTGAGAAATTCGAAAAATCACCTAAATAAAGTACCAAGAGCATCCACTTTCCTACCGTAAAGATTATCAATTCGTGAAAATCGGAGCAAATTTCGGGTAGTAAAAGTACTAAAAGTGTCTTCATAATAATTTATTTTTACTTAAATATTAATAAATACTCCGTCCCCCCGCATCCCCCCCCTCCGCCCCACCCACAAATCAATCACTATATTTAGTTATATGGTGATCACACGTTACATTTAAAAAATAATACTATATAATAAAACTTACCACTCTTCTAATATCTAATAAATTCAATTATATATGGTCACATTGTATGGTAACGTTCACGGTCTTGGAAGTTAGAGGCATTTTTTTTTTTTTATCAGAGAGTCCGTAAGAGGGCATATTTGTACTTATTTCATTCGTTACTTATACAGGTATTCAAGACCCCGTCAAGGGTCACTTTTTGTATTTTATTGGAATTATATAAAATAAATCATTATCCTCGTATTATGTAATTACTTGTAATAACACGAAAACAAAGAAAAAAGAAAAGGAGAAAGAGGGGGAGAGTGGTCGTAAGAATATTTAAGTGGTGTGATGGTAAATTAAATTATTAATTAATATTAAGAAATGGGGTATGATATGATATGATTTGTGTTACTACCTTCCTTCCAATGTTAGAAGGGTTTCGGGGTAGTAAGTTCGAAAGTCATCAAGATATATATGATTATACGAATATTAATAACTTACACATCAATACTAAATTAATTTAATTAATAAAATTATTAGTTACGTTACTTTATAAATCTATTTTTATTTTTATTTAGTTAATTACAATTATATTTTTTATTGTAAAATAAAGATCTAAATAATGTGTCTCGACTATTATTTTTTAAAAGAAGAGTTTATTTTCGATACATAACATTTATTTATATTCTTAATCGAGTTATATTATTTAGTTATATCTTAATACGTAAGCGTGTTAGTCGTGACTTCACAAATCAGAGGATTCGTAAACCACAAATGGCTATATAAAAAATAATAATCACTATTTTAACTCCAGCGACGATAACTGAAAGTGTAGTTGAACTCGTAGGTTGTATAAGAGAAATAAATAAAGGTGGTGAATTTGTTGATGAATGAATCTTGCATACGTCGAAACACCGTCAACAATTTCCGAAATAAGTCCTCTTGAAAACTTTGAGACCTAACCTAACTTTGAGACTACGGACAAACACTGCTTGCTGGTAGGTGTCGTCGGGTTGTATTTATAACCTTTTAAGTTCGATCTACAGAAAGGCTTTTCCCACGATGCATTATATCGTGTTGATGAATAGCTTATGGTTTATGTTTATATAAAATGATAAAATATTGATTTTCCCACGAGCCGAACAATTATGTTTAATTGTTATTATTAATCGCTTCTAGTCGCCGACTGTGGTTTCTTTTTTTTATTGCATTATAGAAATGCCTTGTCATATTGCGAGTCGCCGAATCCGGTGTCGCTTATTTATTTTAATGATATAAACAAATTTATTGTGGTATTATCTAAGTACACATGATCGCCGTTTTCGACGTTATGTATATGGGTTTCATAAAGAGTTGCCTATTCAGACTGTGACGGTGTTTCGATATATGTTGATTCTTTTATTAAATACAATGAAATTTGATAAAAAATTTGATCGTTATTTAAACAATATTGTCATCTAATTTTATATTAAAATTACAATTAAAAGAAAAATGAATAAATGATGATATTTCATAATATCATTACATACTAATTATGTATACGGTACATAATGACGTACTGATACGCTATCGAGGAAAGTGCAAGAAAGCTAATTAAATCCAGCGGTAATATGGGGCTAGTAGTAAACGAAAATAAAACAAAATATATGGAAATGACTAGAAGTGTAACGGTGAAGGATAACCTCTGCGTCGAAGGACTTACTTCCGAGCAGGTAAGTGACTTCAAGTACATGGGTGTTAACATAAACGAAAAGAACAACATGCATAATGTAATTAGGATGAGACTAAATCCGGCAATAGTGGTACGAACATTACCGTACAATATTATATCTAAATTCTAAATATATATTATTATCTATATAATTCATAAATTATACCAATTCTGGCTCTTGAGACATTTTAAAAATGTCAAAATATCGAAAAACGTCATATAAAACATTTATTCCAACGACCAGTCGAATAAAGAATGTAAAATCAGAATTTCGGTTTTTTCATTTTTCAACCCTCCACACGCGTTTTCCACCGTGTAATCGTATAGGGGTACGTTATACCTATTATAACAACGTATATTGACATTGAATCGTTTTTTCACCATTAAAAAATGAAAATCGAAAATGTTTGGTATATAAAAACTATTATTCCTATGAATATTATTCAATTATATTATTATTCATTATTATAAAAACTATTATTCTTATTATTCCTATCATAACAAGAATCAGAATTCAACATTTCATATTTTAAAAAATTTTACTCTCACCACGGATGGATTCTGGCTCTTGTGAGTTGGGACATTTTAAAAATGTCAAAATATCGAAAAACGTCATATAATACATTTATTCCAACGAACCTAACCGTCGTATAAAAAATGTAAAATCAGAATTTCGATTTTTTCATTTTTCAACCATCCACACGCGTTTTTCTCTGTTTAACCGTACTCGCGTACACGCGAAAAAACTGTTTTATTATTATAACAATTTGACATTGAATCGTTTTTTCACTTCCCATGGATATCATTGTGTGGTAGAGAACGGAATTTGATCATTAACCAATTGTATTATAAACTTAATTTTTTTAATTATGATTTGTTCTTGAAATCAAAATATTTTTATAAAATAAAAAAAATTTATTTAACTTTTTAGACATACTTTGCGTATTTAGTTTACGCTAATATATTGGTCTTTCTTTTAGATTTACAGGGAAGTGAAAAATTTATTGGTTTTATAATGTTTTTTTTGTTTTTATATCTAAAATCTAAAGGCATTTTTACTATCCGAAATAATGCTCAGATTTTTTCGAATAGTATATGTTTCCGGTTTTAAGTAGATGTAGTTTTAGTAGATTTAGGTCATTTTTCGAATTTCTCAAAATTAACCCTAAACGGTATAAAGAACGACGAAAAAATGACGAAAAAACGGCATTTTTCACGAAAACTGAAATTTTATGAATTTGATTTCAATATTTCACGATTACCAGTGGCGCAACTAGGAGGGCGCAAGAGAGTCTTTAGCACCCTTGAGTTATAAATTAGCACTTCTCGTTTTCTTTAGGTCTAAATATAATAATTACATTAAAATACTGTCAATTTTAAGTTTTAAAGTTTTATTTAGAACTATTTTGTTCAAATGTCTTATAATATTGTAATCTATGTATATAATAAATTGATAATACTGCATGAAACCTAGAAAAAATATAAAATGTAAATGTCTACTTATTAGGATAATAAAATATGTTTAATTAGAATTGTTATAGTGATTCATAAAGACATAAATAATTGGGAAATAGCACTTGATGGTGTGGGGGCACGGTTTATTTTTTGTTACATAATTTTAGCACCCCCATTTTAGCGCCTATGAGTCGATAACTAAAGCAATTTTAAATTTAGAGACTTGAAAATTTTATTATGTGTTCACATACGTACTATATATATGTCGTAAATTTTTAAACCATTACGTTAATTTTTCTACAAAATGTAGGATTTTTAATATTTCATAAAATTCTCGTTTTATGTACCTATTAAATAATGTCTGATAAAATTAGCAGTTTTGTGTTGTCAGTTCTGAAAATTTTACTGAAGTATACTTACATATTATTGAAAATTATATCAAAATATGTGAAATATCCCGTCTCAATTTTTTTTTTTATAGCTGTTTAATGTTAAAATTTCAGTAAAATCAATATTTAAAGTATTTATATGGATCTTCTTATGATATTTCAATATTTTTTACAATAATGTTAATATTAAAATGACAAAATTTTTTAAAAATTTTGAAAATGTTATTGTAGCTTAAATATATTTTACTTAACTCAGTTCTAATTAATTCTGAATTATTAAATTTACGTTTTTTTTTTTTTTTTTTTTTTTTATATATATATATAGCTGATTTAAACAAGGGTAGGGATACCAGTGTGGAAGGGATTGATGTAAAGAGATTAGTGTTAAATTTTGATTACAATTTGAATGCAATGATAATTCATTTTGTTCGAAAAACGATTCTTGATGAATGATGATCAAACACGATTCACGTATTGATTGTAAAGATTAATAAATTATATTATTTTTACGACTTTACTATATATTTTTTTTTTTTTTTTTTTATATTATTCATTTATTGAAAACCTTATAGCAATATATTATTAGTATAAATAAATAAATTATTAATCATATAGTGGTACTACAATTATATTACCTTTAGCTTTAATAATAAATAATGATATTTTAGTACCTAGCACTTGTTCCTATTATTCTTAAAAATACAATAACAATATTTATATATTATTATTATTACCTTTATTCATACCGCATAAGTCATTATTAAATAATAAATTAATAACTGTATATACGAAGAAAAAATTTCAGACATTCAATATTCATACAAATCTCAAAATCTATAATACACTAATTAGTAATAACTCAAATAAGTAATAAACTAATAACTACGGCTCGGAAGTTGTTGCAATTGCATGTTGTTTTTGAACCATTAGATTTATTGCTAAGTGAGCTAAAAAGTCATTAAAATACACCACGAAAAACATATCAAAAGTTTATAGTTCATATTTTTGCACATTTCGCGATTTTTAGATTTTAGAGCATATTTCTTAATTTTACAATTTTTTAGAGAATATTTTATAAATAATTATAATTTGTGAAGATTCAGTACGAAAATTCTTTAAAAAAAAGTACTATTTCATATTTAGAGAACTAAATAAATAATCTTCTATCGTATTTTTCATATTTTAATTTGACATTAAAAACAATCTTTCAATTTTAAAACATTAAAAAAAATATATATTGGTCCAATATAACACTTTTCAATGTAGGAACAAAATTATATCTAATGTATTTTAATGCATTTTAATTACATAGGTCAGGTTACCTGGCGGTTTTTCTAATTAGTATTTATGTATATCAGGTATATAGATATAACTCGACAAAAACATTCTACATAGCATTTTTTTGCTTTTTCTATAATTATAATTTTTTAAAATATTTGTGTAAAAAAAATGTAAGTGCATATTTTTAGAACATTTTTGTAATTTTTAAGCGCATAAGTGGATGTATTTCTAAGTGTTATGTACTTTTTTAGTACATCAAGTTTCGAGCCCTATACAGTAATAATAATAATTAATAATTTGGGAAAATAATACATATTGCCGTGAGCACACACACATGTTTGCAACCCCACTACTTCTACGTCAACTACAATTATTATTAAATTTGGTTTTTTATTTGTAATTTCAAATTTGTATTGCATCTTGATATATGCCGGTAATTTTTGTATTTATTTAAAAATGGAAAAACCAAAAACGTTGTCAACATTTTGACATTCACCTCAGAGAACCATAAAATAATTAATATTTCTTATTTTCCATCTACTTTAATAATACAATTATTGACAATAGAAAACATGCTGCAGGTAATTAGGTACTATAAAATAATTATAATATACCTATACTCGTGTATTTTATATTGCAACTATTTTTTCATATTATTTTCGTCTACATGAAATTCATATTAAAATAGCAAAATATAAGTATACTAAGAAACTTGTTTAAAAATTTTCATTATTTTTCAGATGAAAATTAACATAATTTAGATACGTTTGAAAAAATATTAGTTTTAAGTTAACACGTTATAATTTAATCGTTTAAAAACGATTTCAACTTAATTTTAACTTTTAACTCGTTAATGCCCAGCCTTGCCTATGTCACTACCAAATTATTTCAAAAAAAATGTTTATGTCTACTGTTTACTGTTTAACTAACCAAAAAAAAAAATAATTATAATGTTTTAATGAAATTAACAAGTTACCATAATAGTTTATATTTGATTGTTATTTCATTTTTATTTCCGTATTTCACTGTTATTATATTGTAATCGGATAAAATATTTTGATTTTATCAATTTTTTGAAGGTTTATAAACAATTATAATAATATAATATAATATAATACCTAATACTTTGACAGGATGTCAACATGTGAATAATCCTATTATAATATTTCATCGCAGTCGATAATGTTACAATATAACCACAGGTACAGTGGAACAAAATATAATAAATAATTTTACACGGTTAATGTTTGATAACAGTCATTATTGTGTAGCAATAATTGTAATTTTTTTTATTTTTAAACATAACTTGTCATAAAATAACTTCGTGCGTAAATTTATAAATTCACATTAATATTATCTAGCTGAACAAAACATGATGTTATACGGGATTATAATATTAACATGTTTATCGTTGTTGGAAACAATCATAGTACGTATTTATAAACATCCATTACCTACAGACAACATTAAAAAATTATTACATGGATACTTGGTTATTGATTACAAAATAAATGTGAATGGACATTAAAAATTAATAAACGTGTCCATAATTTACTTTATTTTATATTTAAGTACACAAATTGTACATATAGTTTATACAAATTTAAAAATATAGGGTAGGTTCTTATTTAAAATAGCTGGACCAGAGTTTATTTTTTATTTATAAATATTTTATTGGTAGATACGAGTATAATTTCATTTGATTTAAAACAATCTTTATTTTAAATTTTGATTTATATAAACGTGGATAATGTACAGGTATATTAGTATATTACCCAGGTAATTTATACACTGTCTACTGTTTATTACTGTCTTAATATTTAAATGGATATAGTACAATTTGCGATAAAATAACGATTACAGATAATTATTGCAGTTTGTTAATCAAATTAATATTATATAATATTAATGTGAATAAAATATTATAAAGAAAAAAAGAATATTGTCTCATTCAACTTTGTACCAGAAATAATATATGTCTTGAATCATTAATAAATGTTTCTGAGGTTTTAAAAACAAAAAAAAATCCTTACGGGAAATAGTAGACACTCAAAAAAAAAAGAAAAAAATTGTTTTACAAAAAATATAATTGTAAATAAAATGTGACAATATAAATAATAATTAATAATATATTATTTTTAATAACTTGATAGTTTTTTCATTAATTATTTACTTATTTTATCAGTAGCTTAGTAGTTAATGTGCATATTAACCGTAACATATCTGTATACTGTATATTAAATACCTAATTATTTTTCTATAAGACAATTCAAATTTGCCCCGCATAAAAAATACCAATTTCATCCAGAAACAAGAAACAATGAATAAATAAATTTAAAAGTTAATAAGAGAAATTGTCCACATAAATTTAAGCACAAATAAATAAATATTCTTGTTTTTACGTATATTAAGATAAACTATATTATTCATCCTATAAATATTACCTACGTTAAGTTGTTGTTAACCATTATATTGATATACTTTATAATGTAAAATTCTACATTTAAACTAAATATAGTAACTATAAATGTTTCAAAATTTAATCCGATATGTAATACGAGTACATATATATCAAATATCTATGCAAAAAAAACTTCAAATTATTACGTTTTTATTTATTTAGTTATGTAACAATCAAAATTACTTGCTTGCAATTTACAGTTCCTTTAATTTAGTTTACTCTAAATAGCATCGAAATAAAGTACCAACTAAAAATTTGGTATTGATATAGGTATTTCAGTATCTACACTATAGTTTATATTTTAATTACATTTTTATTTGTAAAAACTAAAATTGAAAATTTGATTACACATTAAAAATAATTATAGAAAAAAATTACAATGTACTCGTATGTTCAAATACTTTTGAATTGGGTTTAAACTTAAAATATAGTTACATATTTTTATCACGTTATTCTAATGCATGTATTAAAATAATTAAATAATAAATTCCTCTCTACACTATTGTATACGACTAATAATGTAATTAACTTCTTTAATACATATTTGAAATTTTGAAAATTCTTTGAAATTTTGAAAATTCTTTGAAATTTTTACTTTAAACATGTAACACGTATAATTTTGATAATAATATAATATAATATATAATTTAAATGTGAACATAACTTAAGAATTAAATGAAACAAAACTACAACAAATTCTGTGTATAAGTGTATGTACTTATGTGAAAAAAATCATCATGGCAATTTTAAAAAGTTCATTTTAACAATTATATTATGTTGAGTAATATTTAAGTTTTGATTTAAAAAAAAATTAAGAACATCTCTCTCTATATTTTTTTTTTTTTTTATATATAATATATGAAATATTATGTGTTGATCAAACGTTATTGTTAAATTTTTAATTATACTTCATCTTAGGGTATGAGAATAATGATTTTGAGAAAAGCGTACCATTGTGTACCTGATTCTAAAATAACTTTGAATTACACTTACTCAAGAACAACAAACACTGGACTTGGGTATTGTGAATTTTTGAAACGTATAGATTCAGACTCCAATCTTCAAGTAAGTTTAAAAAAATTAAAAACATTTATAGTACAATAATTATAGTTAAAATCATATTTCTAATACACAACAGGTGTCAGTAAGTATGTATTATAAGACCCAAAACACATTTTGGTTTACTCCTAAATTGAACGTTTCCAAAACTGATTTATGTGTTTTTTTAAACACCGATTTGTCAATTATTCCATATATTCAGAAATATGTATATATAGACAGATTTTGTCCAATTACTAAGGTAAGTTTATGATTATTATATTTTAATATAATATTCGAATGCATATTTCAATAAAAATATCCAATAATTTAAAATTATTAATCTGATGTAGAACAAAATAATATTTCACAAGAGTACAGTAGTTTCCAATAAGCCGTATTCAATATATCCAATTGGTACAGTCAACTCGGAAGTTAGAATTGAAAATAAAAATAAAATCTATGCTTGTCTCCGATTTTGTGTTCAAGTGAAGGAATCGATGGAATCGCAAACTCCTCCGTGTGATTAGTATTATATTTGAGTATTAACTTACCAATTTACAAAATATGCAGTTTATATTCACACTTATATATTTATTTAACACTTTTATCGATTTATATACCAAATTCTTGGTATTTTTGTGCACATAATTATTATTGATAACATTTAATATTTGTATGTAATTTGATTTAATAACTTATTAAAATATCTAATATAATAACATGTAATTAGGCACAATAATTTTAGTTTTAATATTTTAACCATACCTGTCTAATCTATCTGAAAAATAATATCGATGATGATGATGATGTCTACTTTTTTTTATGTTTTTAAATTTACAATGCAAGTGAAAATAAAAAAGACTAAATAACCAACGAAATATTTGGAATAATTCTTAATAAGTCTACGTCGTAGTTTACACTGTACTTTTTATGTTCGTAAAGAATTGAAAAATTTGTATAAAATTTTTTTTTTTATTAGGTAAAATATGTTTTTGTGCGGCCCGCATAGTTAAATATTTAATATATTTAGCCCACTTGATACTTTGAGTTTGACATGCCTGGTGTACGATATGTAACAACACGTATAACATTAATAAACAAGTAAGAACCGGATTATTATGCAAAAATATAATTTTGCAAGCAAAATTTCAATAATATGAAATAAAATACGAACAATAAAGAATAAATTCATATTATACATTTTTTCAAATTTTTTTCATTTAAAATACTAGATAACACGGTGTAATAGTCTAATACATCGTTTATAAGTTGAAAAACTATAAAATTAAAAAAAAAAATTTCGTTCAAAATACTGGTTAACACGTTGTAATAGTGGAATACTGGAATATATGGTTTGTAAGTTGGAAAACGAAAAAAATAATATTTTTTTTTTTCGTTCAAAATACTACTTAAAATGTTGTAGTAATAAAATATATATCATTTAAAGTCGAGAAATAAAAAAATTAAAAAAACAATTTTTTCGTTAAAATACTTGTTAACACGTTGTTATAAGTTGTAAAAGGAAAATATTTAAAAAAAAAAAATTGTATTATTCAAAATACTAGTTAACACGTTATAATATAGTGGAATAAATTATCCTTAAAGTCTTGAAATAATAAAATTTAAAAAAAAAATTTTTTTCGCTCAAAATACTAGTTAACAACTTTTAATAGTCGAATATATCGTATATAAGTTGAAAAACAATAAAATTTTAAAAAAAATTTAATTATTCAAAATACTAATTAACACGTTATAATAGTGGAATATATTATCCTTTATAAGTCTTGAAATAAAAAAATTAAAAAAAAAAATTTTTCGCTCAAAATATTATTTACCACGTTGTAGCAGTCAAATATATCGTTCATAAGTTGAAAAACGAAAAAATTGAAAAAAATTTTTTTTTCGTTCATAACACTAATAAACACGTTGTAGTAGTGGAATATATTGTATATAAGTTGAAAAACGAGCTGATACTCCTGACGTATGGGATACAGGTGTGCGAATCATATAGCGTTTAATTTTAATTAGAATTTGAATGCAATGATAAACCATTGCATTCGATAAAACGATTCTGAGCGAAGTTCAGTCAGATTATAATTTTCGTTTGAACTAAAAATATCAAATTAAAACAGCTATAAAAAAATTGAGAATAGGGATTTTTCTAATATTTTAGTATGATGTTAAGTAATATGTAAGTATACTTCAGTAAAATTTTCAGACCTTAATACCAAAAATTGCCAATTTTATCAGACATTATTTCGACGGCCCCAACGAAGAAGGAAGTAACACACTTTTTATCATTTTTCAGGAGAGCAGTTTAAAGTTTTCAAAATTAAATTCTTAGTCTGGATTTCAACTTTTTAATATTTAGCTTTTTTCAATATTTGTATTTTTTAGTGTTAAATGGGAAATTACAATTGTTTTTTTTTTTAGTATCCTTCTGTAACTGGCCTTAAGCCCTTAAGTCATAATTTGGATATTTTATTTGACTTACTTGAGTTACGTCCTTTTTCAACGGACAAATATTAATTTAATAAAACGTAACTCGAGTTACGTCCTTTTTCGACGGAAAAATATTAATTTAATAAAACGTAACTCGAGTTACGTCCTTTTTCGACGGAAAAATATTAATTTTATAAAACGTAACTCGAGATACGTCTTTTTACGGCGGGAAAACATAAATTCTGATGAAAGAAAAAAATTATAATTATATTGTTATAAACTAACTATAGTTTTTTAAACTTTTTTTTAATGCATAATATTCAAAATTGCAATGGGAAATCAATAAATATAAATCTCTTAGTAATTATATAAGTAATAATAATATGAATACTTTAATTATTTTAATTTAGTTATATTATAATAGTTTATAAAGATTTATAAAAGTAATGATACATTGAAGGGATAAGTCCTTTATCACACAGGGATACAAGATCTTTTTTTTAAGGTATTCAATTGACATTTTTCTTTCATAAGCTTGTATTGGGATAGTTCTTTTTTGGTTTCTTCCCTTGTTTCTTGATTTTATTATGTCAATGGTAATAAAATCTGTTTCACAGTATTCATATTTTATTTTTAGTACCTATAGTATAAGTATCTAAAATATTATCCTTCATCATCTGATGGAAATATTATAGTTGAATCATTTTCATTCAAATCCTATTTAAAATATTATAATAAGTAGGTAATAAGTAATAGCTATACAAACAATGATAATTTTATTTAAAATCTAAAAAATGATTTATTATTTAAGAACTACTTACCATTATGATTATCCCTTGTCCGTATAAAAATATGTTCAAGACAAGACAATTAGTATTCTTTTACAATATAATACTATTACTTATAATACTAATTTTATAATACTATTCAATTTAAAACAAATTGATGATAATATTATTATAAATTATTATGATTACACAGTATTGTTTGTTGTTTGTAGTGGTTATAATTACTAATTTTAAAAATAGAAACTTAGTTACGTCTCTTTTCGCGGGAAATATTATTATTTGAATAGGACGTAATTACAGATACGTCTGTTTTCGGCGTTTTCCAATATTGGAGTTTTTAAACTATTTAATATTTATATGCTCTTTGGTAGAATAAAGATATTGCCGTTTTGATAGGATAATAAGAAAAAAACGGAACAAGATAAGCGAATAAACTGAAAAACGATAAAAAGTGAGTTACGTCCTTCTTCGTTGGGAGCGTCGATTTAATAGGTACATAAAAACGAGAAAATTACGAAATATTCAAAGTCCTATATTTTGTAGAAAAATTAACGTAACGGTTCCAAAATTTTACCTCATATATATAATAGCTATGTGAACACCCAAAAAAATGTTCAAGTCTTTAACTTAAAAATTTGTTGAGTTATAGTCTTATAGTGGAATATTGAAATCGAATTCGTTGAAATTTCAGTTTTCATGAAAAATGCCGTTTTTCGTCATTTTTTCGTCGTTTTTTTTTTACCGCTTAGGGTTACAGTCATGATGTGTTATTTTTCATCCTTACTTCTATTTATAAGTATAGATGTGTAATGATATATATGTAGGTATGTATAAAGAAAAAAAAAACAAAACAAAAAAGAAAATCCGTGGTAGGTACTCCGACTAAATGTCTCGGTTCACGGTTGGCGACCTAATAAATAGTAGTTACCTATAAGTCGTCAAAGTAACATTGGTGATGGAAGTTACACGAAATGTTACAGATTTTTTTTTTATATACCTATATAAAATATTTGAAGTTTTTTAATTTGAAAAAAAATTTGGACAGGGGTCCCCTATAAAATGTGTTTTTAATTTTTATCCGAGAACAAAAAAAAAAAATCCTACCATAGAAAATTTATATAATATAATTAACATGATAACATGAAATAAAAAAGGATAACATTTTTGTTATTATTAAACATATATAATAATTCCCTGTATAACAGCAAGTATTTAAAATGTAAATGTTTTATAAATATCTTCATAATAATAATTTTTATCAATATTAATCGTTGTAGACTTCATAATCTGAGGAATCATAATTATTATAATATTTATATAAGTTTCTGGAAAAATTTGAATCATAAGAAGTTGGTTGTTCTTCTCGATAAATATTATTGTTGAAATTATAATTTAAGGTAGGAATGAAAGGCGGCTTTTTTATAGTTTGATCATAAGTCCTACGTTTTGTTTGGTCACATAAGATATCAACAGCATTACCAACAATTGTAAATACTTCTCCTGAACCAGGTGCTGAATTCTTATCAGGATGTAATAATAAAGCTAATTTTTTGTAAGCTTTTTTTATCTCAATAACAGTTGCTGTAGTACTAACATCTAACATTGTATAAAAGTTTTCACTATTTTTTATCTTTTTCACAAAATCTTCTTGCTCTTTTGTATAAGGTTTGATTTCTTTAACTTCTTGAAGCCTTTTAAGAAGAACATCAGCTTCAGGCAAAAAATACATTTTTTTTGATTTAATAATCATTTTTTCTGCCAATTCATATTGTTTTTTTTGTATATATTGCTCTGCTTGTTCAAGACACTTATAAGATTCGCCTTTATTTATTCCTTTAAACATTATAATAGAATATGCAGTATTTGATTTATTTTTTTCTTTAGGCTTTACTTTTATTTGTTCTGTGTCATCACTAACAATGGTAGAGCAGCTGGAAGAATCATCTGCCAAACTAGAATGATCTGCTTTGGATTGATTTGTTTTTTTGTGTAATGGTTTAGAAGTTTTAATGTTAGTCCTCAATTTTTTATTTAAAATTGATTTACTTCTTTCTTTAGACTTTTTTTTAATTTGCTCTGTGTCATCACTAACAGAAGTAGAGCTGCTAGAAGAGTCATGCTTAGTTTCGACTGTTGGAAATAATTTATTAGTTGAAAATTTCAGAGCAATATCTAAATCCAATTTCATAATACGAGTATATAACTTGGCCAATTCAATGCCTTGACAAGCCTCATCTCTGTTACTCTCCATTGTTCTTAAGTTACAGTTTTAGTTATACGTTATATTTTGTAACGAATGAGCATATAATACTGATTAGCGTATAATATTGAAGTAAAAAACAATAAAAAAAAAAAAAATGGAAGTCACAATGCAATTTCAAATTTATTTAACAGACAAATAATATTGTTATTAGGTAAATAGTTTTAAATTTACATAGTGATTAATAATTATAAATAAAACTAATTTAACGTATGATGCTAAATATTATTAACAATTTTACTATTTAAATTTTTATAAATTATAATACAACTTTGAGTAATTTATGTTCCATCACCAAAAAAAACGAAAAAGAAAACAAACGTTGACTTTTAAACTTGCATTTTGAACACGAATCACAAATGAAGAATTAATTATTTATTTATATATTATAACAAATATCATAATTTGTGATTTATAAAATTTTTTTATTATTAAAAAAAAAAAAAAAAAAAAAAAAATATAATGTCCTAAATCATTAGCAATGTTGTGCATTATCTAGATAATTTTATCTAAATAAGTTATCTAGATAAAATATACAAATATATTTTATCTTATCTAGATAATAGTATTTTTTTGTTTTTTTATCTTATCTATAGATAAATAATTAGGTTATCTGAAGAATTTTATCTAGATAAATTTTTTTTCGGCCTATTTGATTACGAATATTATCCTAGTATAGTAGTATAGTAATTTCACTAAGTGCACAAGTTATAAACTGATAGATCTCTTTGATGATCCAGTTATGAGTTATCTATACATTTAAAACGATGATATTTACATATTAACTAATATTAAACATTAATGTTCATAGATAATAGAAATATAGATGACCAACTTATACGTAATAAAATTGGTTGTTTTATCTTAGTAAAAACAATTGTCACTCGCTGCGCTAGTAGTACTTTTTTTGAAATTAATTGATTATATTTCCCTCCAAATTTTTAAAAAAAATATCGATTTTCATTATTTTATAATATTAATTATTATTAATTAACCTAATGGCTAATATTCATAAATAATTGATGATATGATACCTATAGGTATTGTTTTTATAAACATATTTTTAACAATATATAAAATTGTATAAACTACCTTAAACATTCATAATTTCTCATTTTTAAATTAATATTCAGTCTAGTTTTACATTAAGAACCATAATTTTTAATATGCCTTCTGATAAATGTATTGTATTAAATTGTTCAAGTGGTAGAAATATTCGAAAACATTGTTTTCCAAAAGACGATTTAGAATTTAAAATATGGGTTCAACGTACAGGAAATAATACAATATTGAATTATTCTAAAGAAGAGGTCATAAAAAAGTATTCTCTATGTGCCCTACATTTTGACGATTCGTGTAGGAGCATTGGTACTGTCCGTTTAAAAAAAGGATCACTTCCAACATTATTTTTACCAAGTACCTATCTACACACACACACATATATATATACCTATTGAAATATGATTTGTATTGTATGTTTATACTTGGGAAACATATCTTAGTGTCTTACTAATAGAGTAATTATTATTAATATAATAATTCTATACTCATAGAATCATTAGATACGGTCTTACTTCTCTTCCAACTAACATATCGTATTTTATTGCTAACTAACTATTATTATTTTATTGTTAGAGTTAAAACTTAGAAATTTAAATCAACTTGACACAATAAATTAATATATTATGCTTGATAACCTGTATATATACCTAAGGTCTTATGGTGTTCAGATATCAGATATTAATAAAATACATTTTGTTAATTATTAAATTCCGAAATATTTAGTAATTTCTTTTAAAGAATATAATAATATACCAAATTAAAGCATCATTTAAGGTGTACGTTAAAATTGTCCATATAAAATTATACAAATCTGAGTACTATAGACCCTAGGCTAGAATATATATTTATGTGTTGAACAAACTCAATTCTCAAAATAATTCTTAGATTCAGTAGTAAGTATTTATTTTTTATATAATATGTAAGTATAATTAAATACAATTCCTTAATTATTGTTCTTTACAAGAATACTTAATTTTAATTTAGACCCAATAAGTCATGAGGAACCTAAATCCAACATTAATATCCGTAAAATTCCAATAGTTACGACAAATGCTAATTTTGAAACATGTAATTATAATTAATCTATTAAAAATAATTTTATTATATAATCAAATACGAGTAGGTATTTGATTTAATAAGGTTTTATTTCATTTCCCCAGCTGGAATTGATATATTAAACAAATCATGTGATTCTCTTATAAATACAAATAGTACAACTTCTTTAGAAAATGGATTTAATTCTACTAAATGCATCAATAATTCATACACAGTGAATAAAAAATCAAGTACATAAATTCTATAATCATACAACTAAATTTTCTTACATATAATTTATAATAAATTTAAAAAATTTTGTTCTTCGCAGAAGTTTGTCAAAGTTTGTTAAGAGATGAAGGTTTTAATAAGAGTAGTGAATTAACTCCAACGAAAAGAAAATTTTATAATGAAATTATTAAATTAAAAGCAAAAGTACAAAGATTGTCTAATAAAAAAGCATCACTGAAAAGTAAATTATCCGTAACTAATAAATTTATTAAAAGTAATACTTATAAGGAATTTAGATATAAAATAAATAAAACTACGTTAGAATTTATTGAAAGCCAAATTGGAAACCAACAAAAAAAATGTAATGGTAGAAGATATAAATTAAACGATAAAATATTTGCTCTATCCATATATAAAACTTCACCAAAAGCATATAGATTTTTATCTAAAGTATTTGCTTTGCCATGTGAAAATACATTAAATATGTTACTTGAGAAAATACCATTTAAACCAGGTATTAATATTCATATTGAAGAAAATATTAAGTATCAAACACAACAATTAAAACCAATTGATAGAACTTGCATTATAATGTTTGATGAAATGGCTCTTGAACCAGGTCTAAAATATGATAAAAAAATGACATTTTATTTGGTTTTGAGCATTTTGGAAAAAGTGTCACAAACAAGTATGCAGATCATGTACTTGTTTTCATGTTAAAAGGCATTAGTAGAAAATGGAAACAACCTTATGCGTACTATTTTTGTCAAGGAACAACTAAAACTCTTCAATTAATTTCTTGTATTAAAGATGTAACAAAAAGTGTATTAAGAACTGGACTAAATTTAGTAGCATCTGTATTTGACCAAGGCCCTACTAATAGAGGTGCCATTAATTATTTATTAAATGAAACTGCTTTGAAATATAAACATCAAGAAACATGTAATATTGGGTATGAAATAGATAATGTAGAAATAATTCCTATATTTGATGTTCCACATTTAACAAAATGTTTAAGAAACAACCTTTTAACAAAAGATTTAGAATATACATTAAACGGGGAAAAACTACTGGCTACATGGGACCATATAATAGAATTATACAATATAGATAAACATAATGAAAATTGTGAAATACGGGCATTACCTAAATATTGTCTCATGATCATGTATATCCATATAAAAACAAAATGAAGGTTTGCCTGGCTACACAAGTTTTTAGTCAGAGAGTATCGTCCGGTATGAAACTCTTATCTAGGCCTATATTTAACAATAGTAAATTAAAAGATTCTAATGGAACAGCACAATTATTATTATTTATTGATAAAACTTTTGATTCGTTGAATGCTTCAAGAAGTATCCCAGATGCAGGCAAACCATTATCAGGTGCAATAAAAGTAGAATCTGAATCGGTCCATCTTGATCACTGGAATCAAGCAATTAAAGTTTTTCAAAGTATGAAATTTATAGATAAAACTAATAAACAAAAAATAAAAAAACAACCACCTTGTTTAAATAACTGGATTATGACACTAAAGTCATTTAAATATTTGTGGTATAATCTTAAAAATATATATAATTTTAAATACCTCTTAACTAGAAGCATCAACCAAGATCCGCTAGAATGTTTATTTGGAAATATTCGAAGTCACAGCTATAGAAACACAAATCCAGATTGTTATCATTTTGTTTCATCATTTAAGACATTATTGATTAATAATTTTTCATCAATTAAATTTTCTGGAAATTGTGAAGAAGACAATTCTGATGGAGTTTTAAATAATTTAAAACAGTTTATTACTGGTTCTCATAATGATGAAGATGAACATATTTTATTTACATTTCCAACAATTGATGATTCCAACAAATATGACACAGATATTAGTGATATGAATATTGGATATGTTGCAGGATATTTAGCTAGACAAATTTTAAAAAATATTAACAACTGTAATGAATGTAAAAAGTTTTTAGTCAACAAAGAAAAAAATAACCTTTTAATTTCTGCTAGAGACTTTACTTCAAATTCATTAATTCATCCAAACACAACTTACTTTAATATAGTAAAGCAAATGTTTAATATTTCAAATAATATTTTACCAATTTTTAATGGAAATTTGTATAGGAAAAAAATTAATTTTTATATTTGAATTAAATATTGATTTTCCAAAATGCTGTAATAAACATAATTTAAGTTCAATATTGTTTGAAAAATTTAAAAATTTTTACTTTTTTACATTATCTAAAAATATTAATAAGGTATTAAAAGGTTTAGATTCAAGAATGCAATCAAAAGATTTTCTAAGAATTTCAGCCCGTCAATATTATCTGAAACATAAATTTAAAAAAACAACATGTAAATATTGTTCAAAAGAAAATACGTGTCAACATCATAAATTACCTGTATTATTATAGTAATTAATAGTTTATTATTATATTATATAAATTAGGTACCTATAATAAAAATTAAATAATAATTTGTGTTTTAAAACAGTAAATGTGTTATGCTTATATTTTATTTCCAAGTTTCAAATTTCAATACAAGACAATTAGATAAAATGTATATACTATACCTATAGTAGATTATAAAAAAATCATCTAATTTACTAAAAAATATAGTAATTTAATATAATATATTAATATTATAAATTAAAATTAATAATTATAATTTATAAATTATAATAGGTATTACTGTATTAGGTATTATATTAGTGATATGAATATATTGTGATTATGATGATTACCTGCTTATTACTTAGTAGTTAGTATCAAACAATTATCGTCAGAGAGCGCCACAAAAGCGAACCAAAATGTTTCACGAGTTGATCATCTATATTTCTATTATCTATGTTAATGTTTGCGTAGATTGAATGCAAATTGATATAATAATAATATTAATATAATCGTTATGAAAATATTTAAAGTGATCTCAAAAAATTTAATTAGGTACCTACCTATGTATAATCATAGATTAGACTTTAGACAATGATTGTATTTGTCATTAAAATATGGAAATAATTTGAACTTTTTATATCACGTAAACATTTGTTTTATATTTCATAATTAAAAAAACTTTATGATCTAATTATTACAATTTAATTCATAATTAAATATTTAGATACTTACCTGCTTTTATATTGGATAATAACTTCAATATTAACAAGAAAAAAATGTATTGTTTCATCGTTTTAACGTATTTTTATAACACAATCAATATAAAAATTATCAAATGATAGAAAATGAATGAATTTTTCATTATATAATATAATATTCCTACTGTATATTTAGTTAGCTTGATTTTAGATTCTGACTTCTGAGCGAAACGAAGAATGTATTGGTTTTACAATGATGTGTGATTTTTTTTTATTCTGTAAACATTTTTACTACCCGAAATAATGCTCCAATTTTCACGAATAGGGTATGTTTTCGGTAGAAAAGTGGATCTAGTTGGTACTTTATTTAGGTCATTTTTCGAATTTTTCAAAATTGACTATAAGCGGTAGAAAAAACTTCGAAAAAATGACGAAAAAACGGCACTTTTCACGAAAAATGCAATTTTGACGAATTCAATTTCTCGATAACTCGGGCAATTTTTAAGATAGAGACTTGAAAATTTTATTGAGTATTCACATAGGAATTATATAGGTATATGTGGTAATTTTGGTAACAAATTCAACCCTTTTTAGACACTTATACCTATAAATCCATTATCCATCCATAAGTTTATTTATTGAATATATAATAATATACAAATATACCACAGGAGAAAGGGATTAAAAATATCATATACCTACTAATATATTGCTTAGAAAAATGGGGGGCCCATAATTCTGTCTTGCATTGGGGCCTACCAATAGCAAGTTGCGGCACTGACGGTGTTTCACCTGAGGTGCAAACGTGATCAAAGATTATCTAATTTTTATTTATAATATTTATTATTTAATATTAATTTAATATTAATAAAATCTACCGTAAAGAGTAAAAGTTATTTTTTGTCTTTACCTTCTTCTCTTTTACTTATTTTAAAAACCCGCATGTCATTTTTTTTTTCTTCTTACTTTTCTTACGAAGTGGAGAATGTATATTCTCTGTCTATTCTTTAGTCTTACAATGATATATGATTTTTTTTTTAATGCTGAAAACACTTTTATTACTTGAAATAGGAAATTGGAGATTCACATAGGTATTACCGAGGGTACTACATATAATATATATGTGGTAAAATTTTGGAACCGTTGTGTTAATTTTTCTATAAAATATAGGACTTATAATATTTCGTAAAATACTCGTTTTTATGTACCTATACGAGTATTATAATGCTTGATACAATATTATTATTATTTAACACAATATTACCTATCAAGTGTTCATTTATGTACTATTATAGGTACCTATGTGATTAAATTTAATTCTACGTTTTAAATATTTAATAAAAAATGTCAAATTTTTAATCAATACCTACATTATCTGATTGGTTTAAAATTGAAATTTCAGTAAAATCAATATTTCAAGTAGGTATTCATATGGATTTTTCTTATTTTATGTAGGTATGAAGAGACATTTTTCGACCATAAATAATGCTCCGATATTTACGAATAGCATAGGTTTTAAGTAGAAAATTGGATGTAGTTGGTACTTTATATACCTAGGTCTTTTTTCGAATTTCTCAAAATTGACCATAAGCGGTAGAAAAAACTACGAAAAAATAACGAAAAATGATAAAAAACGCCATTTTTCATGAAAACTGAAATTCCGACGAATTCGATTTCAATATTTCACGATAACTCGGGCAATTTCGAAATTAGAAATTTAGAAAAATTCCTAATCTCAATTTTTTTTATATCTGTATAAATTTGATATTTTTAGTTAATCGAAAATATTATGAAAAAAATGAAAAAACGGCATTAAATAATTATTATATATATATATATATATTATATATTATATTGTCAAATGACTGAACTTCGCTCAGAATCGTTTTTTTGAATGCAATATGCAACGATTTATCATTGCATTCAAATTATAATTAAACTTAAACACTATGATTACACACCTGTATTCCTTCCACTCCTGAATCCTTTCTTTTACTTTTTTATAATTTAAACCTTCATTCAAAATTTAAATATTAAAATAATACTGAATACTTTAATTTAATACCTACAGTTTATGTTGTCCTGGTCAAAGTTTATAAGTAAATTTACTCTAAAATACGTATAATATTGTTAATTTTAACAAAACTCTGGTACATAGATTTTCTATCTTATACACATGTAAGACAAAGATAACAAACACGTAGACAGTGTCTCGGTAACGGTAAACAATATAATACAGGTAAATGCATTTTACATACATGAAAATTATATAAGTAACATAAATTTGATGAAATATATAGAGCAATTAGAAATAAGATAGATAAATTAAAGATTAAGAAGTAAAATGTAAAAATATTGTTCTCTTATCTCCAATATTAAGTACAAACAAAATAATATAATTCTAAGTTCAATCACAAATGGTATTTTTCATGTAACTAATTTTAAAAAGAACCTAATACAATAAACGCAAGTTCTAATATAACTTGAGATAATATATATTAAAGATAATCAAGTACATAAAATGATGTAATTACTTACAATAAGTAATTTGTATATTAATAAATACCTAACTTATATTTTCGATCATGTTTACAAGAAATATGTTTACTTTACATGTATGCATTTTAATCTTCAATTTTCAATACATTTAAATGCATTTCAGAATACAATTCCATTTGCAAAACACAAACAAATTTGTTGAATGTTTTATACACATATACTTTTATGTTTACACATTTTGATCTTCAGCAATTTTTGTAAAAAAAATAATACAAACTATAATTAGGTAAATAAAATGTGAACTCGCGGTTAAATAAATGACCTTGGAAGTGTTGCACTGTTGCACAGTGCATTTATAAATATTTAACTCAAAAAGGCATGTACTATTGTAAGCTATTCATTTAAGTTGTTATGCTTTATATGGTATGAGAAATACTATTAACGTACGAAAAATAGAACAAGGATTAACATACTTTAAAAACAATACTTCTTCAATATTACATTTTTGATTAAATTACTTTTGTATAATTATTTAAATACAAGATACAACCATATATAATTATAAATCATATTATATTTGAACAATATTAAAACATTTAATTTATTATTTTTTTTAATAATACTAGTAACCAAATAAACTTTTAGTAAAAAAAAAAAAGCTTAAAATTTCAATATAATAGTTATTAACGTAAGATATTATTAATTATGATCTTATGATACACCTCTTATTTCAATAATGGTTTTAAATTTTTGGATATTTTACAAAAAATAAAAATGTATTTCTAATAAATATTATTAATCATATATTCAAATTTTTATTAAATTAAAAATAATATTAAACTCATATATCTTATTGCTTCTTTGATCCCAAGAAAGCATTTTACCTGATTAAAATTTTTTTTAATAAGTTTATCACAACTATTAGAAAATAAAAAAATAATAATATTGATGTAATTTATAACTTTTATTTAACATGGTCTTAGTTATTATACCATACAAATTAATAGAAAATTATATAAAATGATATCACTCGCTAGCAATGCTAACTTCAGCAATTACACAAGCTTCTTTTGTAAAATTCTATTACGTATCTCTCCCTTAGCTTAGAACCATCTAGTTTCCAACCGCTATTTTTCTTCTTGTTAGTTTCTTGTTAGTGATACGCACGACTTCTGTTGGCATATGTACTGGTCTACTTACTTTCAATTATTTTTTTTGCATATCGGAAGTCATCTCATTATACACTAAAAAAATATACAATGTATTATGAATAAATTAATAAGTTTATTTACACATTTAAATGTAAGAATATTTTACCGCTCATTAAATATAAGCTGTTATTTAAACTTTTATTGTTCTTGGAAGTTGATTTATTACGAACGATGTAGTCAAGGAAGTCGATGATCGTATGTATTTTTTAATCAGTAGTAGTAACATCTTTATATTTTAAATGCTACAAAAAAAAAAAAAAAAAACATTCATAGGTAATGAATAATTGATTTAAACAATAAAATTAAAATGTAATAAACATAGACACTAAATATATAACTACATAATAAAAATAAATATATAGCTTTATAATAAATAATACAAATGTTTATTCATTCTTAGATTTTTAATACAAAATATAATTTAATAGATAACTAGGTACTTAAATAAAGAAACGATAGAATTTAAAAAAAATAGTAAATACACAAATTATATTTAGTCAATTACCTAGTACTTTTTTTTTAACTAGACAATATTTATTATATAAATACATTAATGTAGGTAATGACTAATCAAGTTCTATTTATATAGGATATAATAATAAATCCACTTCAAATTACAAATATTATAAATGTTGTTTTTATATCAGAATATTAAAAATAATAATATAGTTATTAATAAGATGTAAAAATTAAAATTAATCATCCGATAAGTACCTACATACTTATTGTATTTATTTTTTTTTTTATTAAATAAGTTAAAATTATTAATAATATTAAGAATTTTATATGAAATACTATTTATTCTATAAAGGAAATATTGTAATTAATAATTAGTAATTCATTTAAAATAGACCATCCATTATGATGAAGTAGACCAACAGTAATAGGCACCTATTATAATAATGTTACATTTGGATTATTAATTCACACTTAATGTCAAATGGATTTAAAATGGTATTAAAGTTTTAACAAATAAATTATAATATAAACATAAATTGAAGTATCAGCAAAACAGATCAAATGAATGGAGTTGTTTAAACACCTTTACTCTGGATGCAATTGGCAATAATTATAATTAAATATTGTTCAATTACACATCACGGTTTATTATGTCATATCAAATGCAATGATTATAACGGCTCGTATAATTTGACATTGTACAGAAATGTTATAAATGCCAATTAAATTAGAAGATATAACTATAGATATTACTTATATTATTATTTAAAAAGAAATAATACAATATATATTATCCAATAGAAAATAAAACAAAGCATTGAAACAATATTCTTAATCTTTAGTGTAGATAAATAAGCAACTATTTTACTTCAATGACTTCTCTTGTAAAACAATTATAATTCGTAATTACTGGTACCCAGAGATATCAATAATATTATTTAAGAATAGTTAGTATTATCATAGCCCTGACAATCCCTATTAAAGCAATGTAATTTCAAAAAATGTAAACAAACCAAAATCGACCTGACGGTAGATTAACCACTAAACAAGAAAAAATATATTTTAAAGAATATATGCAACACTGTATATAATAATCTATATAAATTGTTTTTTTTCTTTATTTACATTTATTTTTAAATAAGTGTTCTAGAAAAAAAATACTGCTACAGATAATTCATGGTAGTAACTAATAGCACAGATTATATTATATAGTTTATATTTTTTAATTTAGAGTAAGTAAAAAAACATTTGGTTTTGTGCATGAGAATTAAGAGGATAGTTTTTGTAGGGTTAATGCTCACATTATTTACCCCAGTAAAGGTTTATTCCAATAATAAAAAATCTGAATTTAGAAATTATAATAGGATCCACATTTTTACTACTTTTATTACTATCAACTATCAAGTACTGTCTAGTGTCCAATGATTTTACAAAAATTAAAATATATATATACTTTGCTAATGTATATTATAAATCTTATATGTGAAATAAACTATTTTAGTTAAATCTAATCCACGGTCCTTTATACAAGACGTGATGTAATCAATGATATTAAAATACAAAATCATATAAATGACATGTAAGGCCGTGTACTAAACTAATTTTATATATTTTATGATAAATCGCCATTTAACAACACTATATATCTAATCTGTGATATAATATTGTAATATTTGTTACAATATTATGGTAAAATGAGTATACAATAAATTCATTTTATCAATGTTGCCACTCTTACGTGAGGTCGATTTTGTTTGTTTACTTTTTCAGCAAACGGCCGAGTGTCCTATCTGGTTTAATCTAATCTGTGGTATTATAAAGAGGAAATCAATATTATTACAAGTGATCAAAGTTTGTTGTCACGACCAACTTCATTCGAATACGATTTTCGAGAAAATATGAACTCACAGAAAATAACTACGTTGTTCGCAAAAATATTCAGTAGTACTTACCATGGTTGAATCTTAATGAAACGTTGAACAATCGGACGTGAAGATGAAAATTGAAAAAATTCGCTCGAATCTTGAAAAATCAGAACATCCAAACGTGGAAAGCAATGGCGAAAAGGATATTACAAGGTAATCCATCTTGGGATATTAGATCAATTGTTTAGGTTATGTCTTTATACCGGTTGATATACAAAACGTCATTCTTACGCGGTATGCGAAACGACCGCGGTATAGTCGTGTGTGCATCAAAGTGACAGTGTAGGCAAAATCACAATATCTTGTATGATATTCTTCAAATTTGAGTCGTACACTTTCTTGTTTTATTTATTACAAAAGTTGTTGTTTGAAATTAACTCGGGCAATTTTGAAGTTACGGACTAGAAAATTTTATTGGGTGTTCACATAAGTAATATATAAATGTGATAAAATTTTGGAACCGTTTGATAAAATTGGCAATTTTTGGCGTTAAGGTCTGAAAATTTTACTGAAGTATATTTATATATTACCACAGAATAGAACAATCAGAATGGACACTGATAAGAAATAACACGGTAGGTATAGGACGGCGGCAGAAATCAATCGGCCATTTTATTTTAGGCAGTTTTTATCAAATTTATATGGTGAAAGCACGATGTAGAGAAGATCTTCTCTATATGAAAGTAAATAATATTGGTTATTTGTTTAATTTGATTACAAAATTACAATATAAATTTGATAAAAACTACCTAAAATAAAATGGCGACTGATTCTCTCTTATAGCCTCGCCGCCCGAAAGTGTCCGACCCCTGATATTACCTAATTATTAACATTAATTCAAAATATTACAAAAATCCCTAGACTCAATTTGAAAAATGTTTTCACGAAAATTGAAATTTGGATGTCGATTTTAATATTTTACGATATCTCAGCTAATATTAAATTTAGAAACTTTAAAATTTTAAAGCTATTAATTAAAATGTAAATATAATTGAGTACCTATCTATGCGTTTTATATTTTTAATAAAAATGTAAACATTTTAATTAATACATATTATATATATATATATATATTATCTCATTATCTTATTGAACTTTTTTTTCAAATATAATAATTTATCATTGCATTCAAATTTTAATCAAAAATAAAATACACCTGTATCCTTACTTTAGCACAGTGATACCCAACCCGTGGCCGGCGGAGGTATTCTGTGTGGCCCGTTACATATTTTCAAATAAAACAAAATTTTTAAAAAAAATAAAATTAATAATTATATTAATTTATTTTGTAATATTAATTATAATAATAAAATAAATTAAAATTTAATGTGAAATTTGAATTTTGTTCTCGATGTTTTGTTTCGTAATGTTGTTTGAAATTAAATTCCTTATAAACTGAAACCGTTTCACGGCACACAAGACAAACAGCTTTCCATTAATTAAAAAAAAAAAAGTAATTTATTGACCATTTTTCATTAAAAATTCAGCAATCACCATTGTACGAGAAACGATGTACCATTGAGTATAAATAACTCACAAAAAAAAAAAAAAAAAAAAAAAAGAGCTGATACTCCTGCCGCATGGGATACAGTTGTGCAAATCATAGCGTTTAATTTTAATTAGAATTTGAATGCAAAGATAAACCATTGCATTCGAAAAAACGATTCTGAGCGAAGTTCAGTCAGATTATAATGTAGGTATAATTGAAATATTGACATTTTTTATTGTATATTTAAAACGCAATATTTTATCACACATATAGTACATAAATGAACACTCTATATAATTTTTATATAATTAAATTTTCAATATTTTTAAAAAATATTTGTCAATTTTATTTAACATTATTGTAAAATATTGTAATATAATAAGAAAAATCCATATAAATAATTTAAATATTGATTTTACTGAAATTTCAGCTTAAAACGGCTATAAAAAAAAAAAAAATAATAACGATTTTTCTAATATTTTTATATGGTGTAAGTAATATGTATATATACTACAGTAAAATTTACAGACCTAAATACCAAAAATTGCCAATTTTATCAAACATTATATACGTAAAAACGAAAATTTTACGAAATATTCACACATCATTCAACACATCATTGTAAAATTAATAATACATTCTGCGCTTCGCTCAGAATCTAAAATGTATTTTATTTATTATAGTTTCACCTGCCGGCTCCGCACACATCATCAATGATAGGGCTAAGTTCAAAAGGACTACAAATCTACAATACTCCTACCTAATACCTACCTAATAAACCTGATACTGGTGCGGATAGGTAGTTATTTTGTGTGACCTAAACCTCGTTTTGCGAGACTTTGGAAATTTGGAAGAGGCGTGCTTAGGTACAATTTACATTTTTTAGATGAAAAATTAAAAATGTTTTAAAAAACTGCAAAAGTCATTAGTATTCATATTTTTCCGACTTTATATTCTTTCTTTAACGTGAAATAATAATATGATAAATCATATGATAAATCGTGTTAATAATTTTAACTGTAATAATTCAAATCCTATTCATCATAATAAAGAAAATAATTCTGATAACAACATGTCAACACGATTAATATTTTCTTAAATCATAAACAAAATTACGTCTATATTAGAACTATTAGAATTATTTAATTTATCAAAATTACCGAATTATTGGTGGGCCGACGACGAATTAGCCGCGACAGCAGACCACTATGGTCACAATACATACGTATATGACAATAACAATAACACCGCTAATTTATATGAAAAAGGACAACGACCAGCAATAGTACTATATAATGTAAATATAAACTCACATTGGACGACACACGTACACGAACGACCAAAGAATCAAATAAAATTCCCAAAACTATAACATACATAAACCCACACACCTCTCATGCAATCTATAATACACACGCTAAATAATCACACACACACACACACAAAACTCAAGCGCGGATACAAAGGAATCAAAGACGACACATACGCGTGATCCCAAATAAATCTATTATAATTACATAAGAAAATCATACAAAAAACGTGAATACATTACGTCAAACATTAAATGAAAATATTTAAATTCACGATCGTTTGTTAAAAGAATCTAATGAGAAATTACATACAACCACTGAACATAACAATATTTTCCACAATATCCCAATAATAAATGCCGTTTATCGTCATTTTTTTCATAATTTTGTTTATACTAAAATTATCAACTTTAAACAGCTATAAAAATAATTGTGACTAGGGATTTTTCTAATATTTTTATATGATGTTTAGTAATACGTAAATATACTTCGGTAATATTTTCAGACGTTGATACCAAAAATTGCCAATTATATCAAACAAAATAATATATATTATATAAAAACGAGAATTTTACGAAATATTCAACGTCCTATATTTTGTAGAAAAATTAATGTACCGGTTCTCTAATTTTACCATACACATATATAGGTATATATATGTAACCTATGTGAATACCCAGTAAAATTTTCAAGTCTCTAACTTCAAAAATTGCCCGAGTTATCGTGAAAAATGCCGTTTTTTTCGTCGTTTTGCCCTCTACCTAAATGTCATAACACTAATGCAAATTGTTTATCATCTTTTTGTCTCATGATTTCGGTCAACTCATAAAATTTAAACGTTCCCTAAATAGTTTTGATTGATATCATTTCTATGTCATTGGCATATTTTACAACGTATCTTTGAATCTAATTTATACACCACTTCGTCGCAATATTTCTCATAGGCGACGCACGACGCACGCACGCACATAAATATTTGGAGGCAATGCACATGTTTGGTCCGAAGTATCGATCACGTGATCGATGCTTGTGGGCGGAATCTGACACAGGCCGACGAAAACTGGTCGCCGTCGGGTAATGGATCTTCTTTTGAATAGAGTCGTATTGCTACGTTTATAACTTATATATTTATTATTTATATTCAATGGACCGTGTAAGATTGAAATTTATCGCAATTTATACACGAACGTTTTACAATTATATTATTGTAAAATATTGTATCACGTCGTTTCTGAATAATAAAATAAATATACGATTTTTGAATACATAGGTATAAGGTAAATAATATTAATGATGTGTGTACGGCGTAAACACGCATGTTATAACAAAACAATTAACGGCCATAAGATAATATATCAAATGGGAATAATACTGAATACTGATATAATATAATGTAGTGTAGCGTAGAAAGTAAAGAAAAAAAAATTCAATTCTAGGTAAACGCAAATCCACCCGTGTCCCGTGTATAAAAAACAGTCTGTGAAACGCATATTTTCGAAAAACTGTCGAGAGAAATCGTCCCCGAAAACGACCATTGGCCAAGCAGGTAGTTGGTAGCCCATCATCATCATCCCTCCTCGGTCTGTGCACATAACAATACATTAATACTCGTATAATATGTTTCTATACTACCACATCCTTGCGACCATACCGTATACAAGGTCAGTGGTTACTGATCAGTATGATGGCAGTACAACGATGGCAGCGTTTTGAACACCACACGGAGACCGATCAGTTTACATCGAACTATTGAATATCGCTCATACAAATTATTACAAGGTAATGTTCATATTTATTATAAATTATTATTACACTTTTACGTTGTATTTACCTAGGTGCTAGGTCACTTTGTAGTTTTGTACAGTAAGGCATAAACGCGGACACTTTTTACGGTTGGGTAAAAATGTTGATTGCCGAATGCAGACAGTTTGTACGGTCTTAAAGTAAATAAGTAAAAAAAAAAAAATCAAATTTAAAATAATAAATTATATTGTTAATAATGTTATAAGTTTTAAGTACAACACAAGAATATTATTAATAATAATAATAATAATAATATATGTAATATATCAACTTTATTTAAAATATCAGCCATCAGGGGCGGCGCTACACTGGGGCAAGGGTGAGCAAGTGCCCCACCAATTTTTTATTTTGCCCCTTCATTGCCCCCTTTTAATTTAATATATAATATTTAAATAGACCATTTTATAATTTGTTAATTGTGATATTATCACTGATTTCATTATTTTTAACCACGATTTATTTATATTTTCAATCGTGTTTTAACTAACAATCATTGTTATTGAGTTTCAGTTTATTAATATTATAAATTTATAAGCCACAATATTATTAATAATAAATGATTCCGTTTTCGTCTATTGTAACAATATTATTATATTTAGTTTTTCCCTAGAAATGGAAAAAGTCATAACGACGACGACAAAGCCGGTTTAATCGTATTTATAATTTTATAATGAAATAATATGACATATGGGACGCACCGTAGCTCCGCACAAATAAAAATATATTTTGGGAATCCGTAGCTCCGCATGCACCGTAATTCCGCACGGTCGAAAAAATGAAGTCACCGTAGCTTCGCACGATGACGATATTTTATTATTATTATTATTATTATTATTATTATTATTATTATTATTATTA
>JAIUCT010000012.1:8869394-8895948 GCA_021307375.1 Tetraneura akinire | reverse complement strand
TTATTATTATTATTATTATTATTATTATTATTATTATTATTATTATTCTTATTAATACATATAACTTTTAAACGTTACTAAAATTACTTAACTAAAAACTAATATTATTTTTATTTAACTTATATTTTAACATTATTTTATATTATATTTATACCGACGATGACGATGTTTTATTATTATTATTATTAATACATATACTTTTAAACGTTACTAAAATTACTTAACTAATATTATTTTTGTTTAACTTTAACATATATCATAATTTGTATTTAAATAATAAAAAAAACTTATATGCGGAGTTAGGCCGGGCGCACACCAAAGTAGTGTGGCAGTGGCGTAGTGTGAAAAAAGTTTAATGAAAACGCCACGAAATGTGTGTAACCGCATACCAATGCAGTGTGGCGGTGGCGCACTGGCGTGGCGTGGCGTGGCGTGGAGAACAAAAGTAGATGACATAATAATATATTATATTATGTCTTTGCATAAATCACGACAAATTTTTTGATAACCAGTAACCACAGTTAATTCTATAAACATAATATAAGATTTATAATAATCTATTATTTTAAAAATTATATAAATTAAATTGACCTGTATTAAATGTACCTATATTATTAACACAACTTAAATTTGTTACAACAATAATTATGTCAAGTTCTGATGATGATAATGATGTATTGTTATTAATGTTATTAAACAACAACAATAATAATAATAATATGATTATAGATTATAATATCAACGCGCGCGAAGATTTTCATATATATTTCAATTATTTACCACAGCCACCGCAACAAAAACACCACCAACGACGGTGTTTTTGTGGCGCATCATTTACCGCCACCGCCACACTACTTTGGTGTGCGCCCGGCCTTAGGGTGTTAAAAAAAATTTGATGTGCGAGTTAGGGTGTTAAAAAATAACATTGTATGCGAAATTAAGGTGATATATTATAAAATGGCCACGATGCATGCGCAGTTTCGGTGCACCGGACATATTAGTATATTGTATAATGTTTGTTCACGATGTATAATATGGAAAAATAAAACTCGTCCGATGCCTACTTTTACGACCTAATTGTGATGCGATTATGGGGACGTGTATACTCATGTACTGTGTCATAATAATAATAATATTATTTATATATTATTATATTAAATATATATTAGAACATTGTATGTAAATTTTTTTAATTATTAATTAGAAATATATAGTATATATATATATATATTATAATATAATATACAATATATAGTAAATTAATGTGTGATCGAGTAGTATATACGTAAATATGAGTCATACGTAAATGCCCTACCAAAAATGTCCCGGTGTCGCCCCTCAAATAAAAAATATCTGGCGCCGCCACTGTCAGCCATTACTCTGTCAGTAGTAAAATTAAAAGTTAAAAAAATAATTAATTAAATATACATTTTAAATTTACAAATATTAGAAATGGAATATAAAATTTCATAATTTGTTATTTTGTGTTCTGCATGCAGATTACATAAATGCAACAATTCATTTTCCCCATAATTTTTTTTGAATTTTTGTTTTTTATGGAGTCTATTACCGCATTCATCCAATTGTATTGCCCGCAATACTGTCCAAAGCTTAGATTTGTTGTTCCAACTAGTTTATTGAAACAGCTATTCCAACCTTCACAAAAATTATTAGTACGATGCGATTTAATCATTGTTTGATATCTTACATTCCATAGAGGAGAAGGAAACCGTGGATTGTCATTATTACCAGTTACCACTAATATAAGTTTTATCAAAATATGAAATTAGTGGTAAGTAATTCATGTGAAAATGAACAAACATTTGTCTAATTTTAAATAAAATGTCGTTAATAGGTAAAAATGCTAATGAAATAATCATTTTACACTGTTTAGAAATTAGTTCGTTTTCTTTATATAATTTTGCTAGTCCAAGTTGTTGAATTTGTCGCCATACAGATTGAGATAAATGAAAAAAGCAGCACCCTTGAATATGGACTCCACTAAGAACTTTATTTATTACATTAATCACGTCTAACTCGAAATCTACTATAATATTCGTTCAGGTTTAAGAGGAGTTTCATTTGATGAAGATAGTAATGAAAGGCCTTCAGATGTAGCAAAAATTAAAATTCGATGTTAATTTCATTTGTCGTAAATTAAAAAACTAGTTGACTCACAGTTTATTGTCGTTTTCCACTTATCTGGTAATAAAAACAATAAATCTTTAGGTTCGTCAGGAACATGTTTAGTCGACTTAGTTGTTGCCATCGTCAAGTTATCATATTATTGAATTTGATTTTAACGATATACGCAGTTATACCAGGGGGTCGGACACTTTCAGGCGGCGAGACGATAAAAGAGAATCAGTCGCCATTTTATTTTAGGTAGTTTTTATCAAATTTATATTGTAATTTTGTAATCAAATTTATACTTGTTAAACAAATAGACAATATTATTTACCTTAACACAATATAAATTTGATAAAAACTGCTTAAAATAAAATGGCCAACTGATTTCTGCCGCCGTCATATACCTACCGTGTTATTTCTTATCAGTGTCCATTCTGTTGTTTTATTTTGTGTTTATACTTTATAAGTACCTATATTTTATCGTTTAATTTTGATATTTAACTAGGGTATGTATTTCCAAACTATTTATTTATAATAACATTATTATGTATCTACTATTATTTATTATGAGACTTTAAGACTGTACAAACTGTCCACGTTCTGCAATCTAGATTTTTACCCGACCGTACAAACTGTCCGTATTTTGCATTTTAAACAATGGACCGTACAAAGTGACCGTTTACCATTTACCTATATCGTTATCGTGTATGCTTTTTTAATGTATGCTTTCTTATGCCAATTTGATGTTATATAATTATAATAATAATAAATACGTCGCGTATTAATAATAATATGTCATCCCACGTCAAGGTGTGTCCACGAATTGGTGGGTATAATTTTTAGTTACATTGAATTGAAAATTGTAGTGAGAATTAAATTCCCAATTGATGGTCATCACTAATCATCGCGATATCGACAATATCGTGTCACCCCACGTTAAGGTGTATCCATGGATTGGTAGGTATAATTATTAGTTACATTGAATTGAAAATTGTAGTGATTATTATACTGCCAATTGATGGTTATCACTAATCATCGCAATATCGACAATATCGTGTCAACCCACGTCAGTGGCGCAACCAGGATTTGTCCAAGGGGGGGGGTCCAACCATAGAAATTGTTAATTGCATAGAGCATTTCCTAGTTCCGCAAATGATAAATATTTAGAAAATATGATAAAAAATTCTAATCATGGAAAATAATATATTATTTACTGTTATAGTATCTATAAAAAATATTTATTTAAACCATACATTATACGGCCCATGGGGGGGTCCGGACCCTAAGTCCACCCCCTTGGTTGCGCCACTGACCCACGTCAAGGTGTATCCATGGATTGGTAGGTATAATTATTAGTTACATTGAATTGAAAATTGTAAAGATAATTATACTGCCAATTGATGGTTATCACTAATCATCGCAATATCGACAATATCGTGTCAACCCACGTCAAGGTGTATCCATGGATTGGTAGGTATAATTATTAGTTACATTGAATTGAAAATTGTAAAGATAATTATACTGCCAATTGATGGTTATCACTAATCATCGCAATATCGACAATATCGTGTCAACCCACGTCAAGGTGTATCCACGAATTGGTGGGTATAATTATTAGTTACATTGAATTGAAAATTGTAATGATAATTATCCTGCCAATTGATGGTAATCACTAATCATCGCAATATCGACAATATCGTGTCAACCCACGTCAAGGTGTATCCATGAATTGGTGGGTATAATTTTTAGTTACATTGAATTGAAAATTGTAGTGAAAATTATCCTGCCAATTGATGGTAATCACTAATCATCGCAATATCGACAATATCGTGTGTATTATAAATTAAATTTTTTGTAAAAAAACATTTTCCGTTTAACTAAATGTATATAGTGTACTATAATATTATTTATATTTAAATATTGAATTATAATTGCAGGACGAATTATTATAGGTGTAATATTATAAGAAGTATTATATTGTAATATCGTAATAATAATTTTCTACTTTTGTGAATATTTTATATTTTATCGTATCGTAAGAAATGTTATAATATATTATTGTACTCGCTTATGAACCGTTCTATAAATGAGTGATCATTGGGGTAGCATAAACATCTTTCGCTAGTAACGAATTAAATATATTCTGCTAAAGATTGTTTACTACTTTATGACGCATCATACAATCGACAAAGCCTCATCATATCATTACACTAACGAATGCCGAATGGGAGTAATACGCACAGAGTTTAGTGTTCTTTGGGATTTAATAGTGCGGGTTAATTGTGAAACGTATACCAGCTCTTTTAGATTTCAGAATACTAAATTTTGAAACATTCACGTTTTACCGGTGTACATTTATGAAAAATTCCTAAGCTGTTATATACTTCTTTAGTCGTTGTTTGCGTTCGTATATGAAAATCTAAAGATGTATTTGTCACCTACGGAATTTCATAAGAAAACATCAATCGACTATTTTAAATTATAATATTGTTTTAAGTTTCATATCGTGATGTAGCTATAAACTTGAAACTATTATAATGTTAATAATAATTGTATGATTATGTACTTACATTTAATTGTGATTATATTATATTCTTATAAAATTGTCATTCTATTAATATTATCGTTAATTTTTTGTTTTTTGTTTTTTTTTATTCATTTTTCATTCTTATGTATTTAATTTAGTTTGTAATTGTTTACTCATATTTTATACTTAAATTGTTGTACAAATAATGTTGTAAAAATAAAAGCACTTAAAAATAAAATTGTGACACTCACAAATACACGGTGAAATATAGGTACTTTGTATAATGTAAATTCTGTTATATGTCTGGAATCATTATTCACTGTGCAAGTGCTTGTAATAATAAATTAAGTGGTGCACAAAAATAAAAAAATTATTGCAACGTTTCCAAATTTAGACACTGCTCTGAAAATATATTTAACAACAATGCCAATCAAATGCAAGATGCAACCGGTGAAAAATCTTTTAGTATTTTGAAGAGGATTAAAAATTACTTAAGCAACTCAATTTCAGATACAAAAGTATCCAGTTTGACATTATTTAGCGCAAATGCACAATTACTTGATTCAATTGACTTCGATGACTTAATGAATACGTTTGCACCAACTAAATCAAGAAAGCGCCAAATATATATACAGTCGAATAGCGATAACTCGAATAACTCGATAACTCGATTTTTTATCAATTCCCCTAGAAATTATAATTACACTTAATGTATTATAAGTCTTGTTAACTCGAATATAAAATTGTGATGAATATCTTAGTCCAAGTATATTTTCATATCTGCATGATATCTGGCTATTCTGGGTATTTCGTAATAATTGTGTTAATTATTATGTATTATGTTTTATCTAGGTACTTCATACTGTATAATAAAGATTAAACGAGTAAATAGAAACTGATTATTAGCGCACACACAATAATAATAAGTATGTATTGGTTAGTAATTATTAATTAAGTATGGGTCTACCTCTACACTATACCTGTCGTGTTAGTCGTGCGTATTTTTGAATGTTTTTAAACATGTCTCAAAAACGAAAATCAAACCATTAAACTATAGCTGACAAAGTTCATGTGATACATATTTTCGAAACCATAGGCAAATTAGAAGATTTTGTCAATAAACAGCCAAATAACCAAAAATTAATAACAAATTATTTTTCTACTGTATCTCATAAAGAATAAGGTTCCATGAGATATAATTAAGAAAATCATCTACACTATATATAATTATATAATTTAAATATACCTATAATAATGTATTAACAGACTAAATACTACTATATACTTTGTATAATGTACGTTCTGTTATATGTCTAGGAAAATTATTCACTGTGCGAGTGCTTGTTTAATATATTCCACAGTAGAATAAGGTCTAATGAGATATAATTGAGATAATCATCTACACTATATATAATTATATAATTTAAATATACCTATAATAATGTATTAATAGACTAAATACTACTATATACTTTGTATAATGTACGTTCTGTTATATGTCTAGGAAAATTATTCACTGTGCGAGTGCTTGTTTAATATATCCCACAGTAGAATAAAGTTCCATGAGATATAATTGAGAAAATCATCTACACTATATATTATATAATTTAAATATACCTATCTATAATAATGTATTAACAGACTAAATACTACTACATACTTTGTGTACGTATAATGGACGTTCTGTTATATGTCTAGGAACTTTATTCACTGTACGAGTGCTTGTTTAATATATCCCACAGTAGAATATGGTTCTATGAGATATAATTGAGAAAATCATCTACACTATATGTTATATAATTTAAATATGCCTATAATAATGTATTAATAGACTAAATACTACTATATTCTTTGTATAATCTACGTTCTGTTATATGTCTAGGAACTTTATTCACTGTGCGAGTGCTTGTTTAATATATCCCACAGTAGAATAAGTTTCCATGAGATATAATGGAGAAAATCATCTACTCTATATATAATTATATAATTTAAATATACCTATAATAATGTATTAATAGACTAAATACTACTATATACTTTGTATAATGTACGTTCTGTTATATGTCTAGGAACATTATTCACTGTGCGAGTGCTTGTTTAATATATCCCACAGTAGAATATGGTTCCATGAGATATAATTGAGAAAATCATCTACACTATATGTTATATAATTTAAATATACCTATAATAATGTATTAATAGACTAAATTTTACTATATACTTTGTATAATCTACGTTCTGTTATATGTCTAGGAACATTATTCACTGTGCGAGTGCTTGTTTAATATATCCCACAGTAGAATAATGCTCCATGAGATATAATTGAGAAAATCATCTACACTATATATTATATAATTTAAATATACCTATCTATAATAATGTATTAACAGACTAAATATTACTACATACTTTGTATACGTATAATGGACGTTCTGTTATATGTCTAAGAACTTTATTCACTGTGCGAGTGCTTGTTTAATATATCCCACAGTAGAATATGGTTCCATGAGATATAATTGAGAAAATCATCTACACTATATGTTATATAATTTAAATATACCTATAATAATTTATTAACAGACTATTAAACGTCGTATACTATTTTGTAATAAAAAAAAAAAAAAAAAAAAAAATACGATTTTGTATAATTTTGTCGCATCGTATTTGTATATATATTTAATAAAAATCATTTTGCGTGTAAATTATTTCGTTTAATTATAAATATTAAAGAATTATTAAAAAAAATTGTCAATCGTTTTTGGAGAGTTATTTGTTATATTCTTCCCCGAGTCTTCGTAATTGTAACATCACAATTTTTGTGAATTTTTTTTATGTTTATGAACTTTTATAATAATATAAATCTACAAATTAAATAATATATTTATTATTATATATAATATGTGCGAGTACACGTATATTGTAAAACTATGTAAAAAAACAATAGAAATATTGAAAAATTAAACGTGAACAAAGTATAAAATTCCAAATGATAATTATACATACTAACTATATACATATATAATATATGCATATATATATATATATGCGTGTGTATACGAGACGATAATCATAATATATTATTATTATGTTACAAAAATAATATAATAATAATATACTGTATTGAAAACATGATATTCAGTACTTGTATAACACGAAATTTTGATCACTCCGTATGCAAACGTTAAAACATAACAGGATGATGCATATTAGGTACGATACAGTCTCACGACGTATATTTCTATTGAATTTCATAAACACAGGCAAAAACGAAACATCCCACACAATGAAAACTGGTTGTATAGAATGTGTGAAACTACCCTTATGGTCAGAATTCCAGGAATTGACCTAGGTACCTAAAACTACAATAAGACGTGTTACCCGATGCACATGTGTTATTGTGTTGTTGTTATATACCTACTGTAGCATACGTCCCCCAAAATACAAATTAAAAAAATGAAATAATAATAACACCAAACATCTTACATAATGATACATAAAATACATTTTATCATATTATTATTATAGAAATATTGTATTGGCATAGAATTTATCGTTTCCCAAACTTTTTTCTGCCGGACCCTTTAGAGCAGTGGTGCCCAACCCGCGGAGGTATTCTGTGTGGCACATTACAAGTTTTCAAATAAAACAAAATATTCTAAAAAAAGTAAAATTATATTTATTTATTATATAATGTTAATGATAATAATAAAATTAAAATTAAAGTTTTTACGTTTTAAAGAAAATATTCAAAAAAGTAAAATAATATTTATTTTTTTTATTTGGTAATAGACAATAGTAATAATAATAATAATAATAATAATAATAATAATAATAATAATAATAATAAAAAAAAAATATTGTATGTTAAATTTGAATTTTGTTCTCGATGTTTCGTTTCGTAATGTCGTTTGATATTAAATTCTTTAAAAACTGAAACCGTTTCACGGTTATTACCCTTCGTGATTTTCTGTCACGAAAAGTCACGATGAACCTCTGTTTCACAGAAAATTCACCACCATGGGCCGAGACACCAATTGGTGCCGGAGCTCCATGGGATTTTAAACAAAAAAAAAAATATATAAATTTAATATGGGAAATGATATAAGGAAAATAAAATGATAACAAAAACATATTTAATTGAATAAGAAAGAAATTATTTTATTACGAATTATTAAGATTTTTAAATTAAAATATGGAAAAAGCCCAAAAGCATAAAAAACCATATGGAAAATGAAAAAGAAAATTTAAATTTAAAACATAAACATAATATTTAATATTTACCGGCCAAAGCATATACACAGTATATATATATATTAATCAAAATAATATTATAATTATTACCTTGCCAGTCATCTATGTGACTGGCGTCTCCGTACGTCTACGGTTCATGTCTAGCCCCGCCGTAGGGCAGTAGATGTTCTAGACCATATTTATATTTTTACATAACCGGTGTAAAATGAAAAATTTATACTTAGGTGATATCACAATTATCTTTTTAATAATTAACAAATTATAAGTATGTATAAACTATATTACTATGTATATTATACTATTAACTATATTATAATATCGAGCGTTGTTTTTCCTCTTAGACAACTCGCAATGTGTCCCGTACAGTGTCCAGCGGGCGAGAGAGCTTTTTCAGCACCTCTCCTGAATTTCACATATCATTATCAATTTATGTAATTAGGTATATTATAATATAATAGTAATATTTTATTGACAATATAGCTTGGCCGGTATATAATAATAAAATAATAATAATTTAAATAATGTTAATGATTAATAATTAAGATAAACATTAATAGTAATAAGAATAAATACAACAACAATAATAATAAAATAATAATAATAATATTACATCAGAACGTATGTATGTGCGGTATGCGGACACACATCGATATCGAGACTTTATAATGGCCCCTGTCGTATCGCCGCGCGGTCTGTTTTACCCATATATAAATATATTTATATGGACATTTTATACGTCATGTTACACGGTACACAAGACAAACAGTTTTTCTATTAATTTCAATATAAAAAGTAATTGACCATTTCTCATTAAAATTTCGGTAATTGTCATTATATTTACATTTTTTTCTGTCGGACATATTTAAATAAACATTTTACGATTTAATATCGCTCTCACCCTTGCACTTAAAAGAGCATAATGAATTAATGATCATTATATTATATACTTGCAGTATACTGTACCTATAGGTCAATCCATACTCCTTTCAATAATCAATAAAAGATATATATGTATATATATAATATATTGTACCTACACCTAATAAGTATAACAAAATTATATTATTAGGTTAAGATTGGGATTATTCGTACTTTTATATTTGGTGACCTGCTGAAGATGATTATTTACCAAACCGGCACGCCGAACAAAAATTTTGGGCATCACTGCTTTAGAGGTAATAAAAATGATCGCGGACCACTTAATAAAAATAAAAATTAAAAATAATAATAAATAATAATACTACATTGATTGCTTATTTATTTTCTGAACTAAATGCACATATTTTTTTGATATTTTATAATTGTCTTTCAACGATAACTATTTCGACAATGTATTTATTATTATTTATCAACAATATTTCTCATGTAATACGGATATTACATCAGTATTTTCGTTTTTATAATAAATATAAGTACTTTTTGTATTTTTAATTTACGTTCGCGACCGCCTCCTGCGGTATACCTACATGAGAACGGCGGACCCAGAGTGTGCCGCGTACCATAGTTTGGGAAACACAGGCACAGATCAATATAATATTCTATATACGCATTAATTATTGTAATTTTTATAGGTATTTGTTTTTGGTCAAAATCATAAGTAATTGATCATTAATATAAAAAAAAATTACGCTTTGTAATAGGTAATGAATGTTAAATAAGTAAATATTATTAATTCGTCTTTTTGATATTAAACAGTACTTTACAATACTTTGAACAATTTTCAGTTGTGATTTACTATGTAATTTTATTAATTGAAAATATCTTTAAACTTAATGTGTGAATGTAAATGTAATTATTATTAATAATGTTATGAATTATGATTATATTATACACTTGGCTTATTACGCAATCGTTGTTTATTAATTTTAGATTCTGAGCGAAGCGAAGAATGTATTGGTTTTATACTCGCCGCGGAACGTTTTGCGTCCGTTTTGCGTAGTCGGTTTTTAATTGGTTCTCCCGAAAAGATGTAATGATTATACAGCGCTGTTTTAAATATCTACTGCAGTTGTATTGTATTGTTTTAAACACGTAACGACTCTGTTGTCGCTTGAGCGTTCCGTATGTAAAAGTGTGGGCGGTCGCATGGTCATGCTGTGCGGTGGGTGGAGGAAGTTGTTTTGAATGCGCGACCACCCGTCATGATCTTACTCCGCTGCGGGTATACAATGTGTGATTCTTTTTTTTTATTCTTTAAACATTTTTACTACCCGAAATAATCGTCCGATTTTCACGAATAGCATATGTTTCCGGTTGGAAAGTATAAGTAGTTGGTACTTTATTTAGGTTATTTTTCGAATTTCTCAAAATTGACCTTAAGCGGTAAAAAAACGACGAATAAATGACGAAAAAACAGCATTTTTCACGAAAACTGAAATTTTGACGAATTCAATTTCAATACCTATTTCACAATAACTCAGGCACTATTGAAAATAAAGACTTGAAAAATTTTTTAGGTGTTCACATAGCTACTATATATATATGTGGTGAAATTTTGGATTCGTTACGTTAGTTTTTCTATAAAATATAGGACTTTGAATATTTTGTAAAATTCTCGTTTTTACATATAATATAATGTTTGATAAAATTGACAATTTTAGTGATTAAGGTCTGAAAATTTGACTGAAGTATACTTAAATATGACTTCACATACATAGAAATATTAGAATAATCTCTAATCTCAATTTTTTTTTAAAGATGTTTTAAGTTGGTATTTTTAGTTCAAACGAAAGTTATAATCTGACTGAACTTCACTCAGAATCGTATTTTCGAATGCAATGGTTTATCATTGCATTCAAATTCTAATTAAAATTAACGCTATGATTCGCACACCTGTATCCTATGCGGCAATTTTTATTAATTATTATAATAAATTATTATAATTTTATCAAACATTATATAATATATATCAAAACGTGAATTTTACGAAATATTCAAAGTCCAATATTTTGTAGAAAAATTAATGTACGGATCTAAAATTTTACCACATATATATATAATAGCTCTGTCAACACTCAAAAAAATGTTCAAGTCTCTAACTTAAAAATTGCCCGTGTTATCGTCAAATATTATCGAATTCGTCGAAATTTCATTTTTTTCGTCGTTTTTTCTACCACGTAGGGTCAATTTTGAGAAATTCTAAAAATGACTTAAATAAAGTACCAACTAGATCCACTTTCCAATCGGAAACATATGCTGTTCGTGATAATCGGAGCATTCTTTTGAGTATTAAAAGTGTCTTCAGAATAAAAAAAAAAAAAATAATAATCACACATCATTGTAAAACCAATACATTCTTTGCTTCGCTCAGAATCTAAAATATACTAGGTCCGATTCTAAATACGCACATGCACGGACATTCGATGTACATTATAATATATGAATACGATTATATTTAATAATAATTATTACAAGAAAGGGAAATACGTGATACTAATATGTTAAATGTTGTTAAAATGCAGCCCACTAAAATATAATTGTACGAGTAGTTATATTGCTTAGAATGATTTATTTTGTACATAACATTTCAAAAAGTATCGAGGACGCAATTCACCTACATGGACGAATTATGGGGGACGCAATTCACCTACATGGACAAAATATCGGGGACGAAATTCACCTAGCTGTGTATTAACATTATTTTTTTTTTCTGTCGATGGGGTCAATTTTGAGAAATCAATTTTGAGAAATTCAAAAAAAAATGACCTACATAAAGTACCAACTACATCGCTGTAAGTGGATCCACTTTTCAACCGGAAACATATTCGTGCAAATCGGAGCTTTTTTTTCGGGTAGTAAATGTGTCTTCAGAATAAAAAAAAAAAAAAAGACACACATCATTGTAAAACCAATACATTATTCGCTTCGCTCAAAATCTAACACTAATCAAAATTAATCATTTACAACACGAAAATCCAAAAGAATTAATTGGAATGATTCATTTTGAATGAAGTAACTACTTAATCCTATTTCTACACTAGATGACCTAAAGTTCTCCTATTTATTTATATAGCCCTAGAGAGAATACCAGGACTCGTATATATCACTTGAATTTAAATAACTAGGTAACTCCTAAGTATAAGCAACATAATAATATATTGTCATATATATATATATAATAATAATAACTTACACCTGAAATATGGATCCAATCGATGACTAATGGTATTCCGGATGACGACACGCATGATATTAATAATATAAATAATCCACAATATATTATATTTAATGAATGCTCGCGGCTTGTGCTATAATATGTCGACTATTTGTTTTTAAATTAATATTCATATTGCATAACATTTGCATTGGGATAATACGTTTCGTCTCCCCTTATCATATGCACAGAGCCGGCGCTAAGAAATATTAGTAGGGGGGTGTAATTGTAGAAATGTGCCGACTACAAATACTTTTAATACTGTTTAAAAACGTGTAAATAAGTAAAAAAATAAATGTATTTTTTCCAATTTTGCAGACTAATTATAACCGCTCTTATAGTTATATATTATCCAGTTTTTTTAGTTTTGTGGCACTAAGTGTAACCAATATTTAAATCATTTATTTATCACAAAAATTTCCACAAATGTGTTATTAAAATAAATTTTCGGGTGCTCCAAAATGCTCGACCGGAACGTTTCTACCGGCATGTTCTTTAATTTCATGTCTCTTCTTATAATTATCATAAAATACATTACCGCAAGTTAAACGCTTAACTTTTGTTCTTTTTCTTTTTCTACTTTTAGAAATCTCAAGTATTAATTTTCACTTGTTAAGATAATAAGATATCAATACAAGAAGTTATCAATAAACACAACATATATAAAAAGACAAGCTGATACTCCTGATACCGCAGAGATATAGGTGTGAAAATTATTGTGTTTAATTTTAATTAAAATTTGAATGCATTGATAAACCATTACAATTGCATTCGAAAAACGATTCTGAGCGAAATTCAGTCAGATAATGCCGTTGTTTCGTCATTTTTTTCATATTATTTTTGGTTAAAATAAAAATATCAACTTTAAACAACTATAAAAAAAATTGAAACTAGGGATTTTTACAATATTTTGGTATGGTGTCAAGTAATATGTAAGACCTATTTTCAGACCTAAATACCCAAAATTGTCAATTTTATCAAACATTATATACATAAAACGAGAATATTACGAAATATTCCTATATTTTGTATAGAATAATTAACGTAACGGTTCCAAAATGTTATCACACATACATAGTACCTATGTGAACACCCAATAAAATTTTCAAGTCTCTAACTTCAAAATTGCCCGAGTTATCGTGAAATATTGAAATCGAATTCCTTGAAATATCAGTTTTCGTGAAAAATGCCGTTATTTCGTCGTTTTTCTACCGCTTAGGGTCAATTTTGAAAAATTCGAAAAATGACATAAATAAAGTACCAACTACATCCACTTTCCAACAGAAACATATGCTATTCGTGAAAATCGGAGTTTCAGAGTATTACTTCGGGAAGTAAAAGTGTTTTCAGACATAAAAAAGAAAAAAGAAAAAAGACACACATCATTGTAAAACCAATACATTCTTCGCTTCGCTCAGAGTCAGAATCTAAAGTACAATTTAAATAAAATCAGAATTTCTAGCATAGATAATAAAATAAATTCTACTCAACCTAACTCCACCTAAATAACATTGTATATTTTTTATATTATTTATATAACTTAACTTTATACCTTATATTATAATATATAGTATATTATATATACCCAGTTGCGTATTTTCAATGTTTTTTTGGAGGAGTTTTGAAAATTCTTAAAATAAAACTTAATTTCATATTGGAATAAACAACACTTGCATGACGACAACGGCAAAATAACAAGAAATGTGAACTTAAGCTTAAAACTAACATTAAAAAACGTACACGAGTCAAATAAATTGACATCGGTCGGCGATAACGATAATTCATGCAAGCCTTAACGTTCAATAATATGTAAAATTAGAAAACCCATAATTATTTTCTATACCTATAATATTCATTATAATTCTCAATATATTTCATACGTTCCGTCATTCTTTATTAACAAAATAACAAAAGTATGTTTTAGAAAAATAATATTATAATCTATCATTTATGAAAATTTTAAACAAATGATAAAATGGGTGCTTCTTTTAGTTCTCTGGGGGTTTGAACCCGAAAACCACCCCCCGTAAATATGCCACTGTAATATATCTATAATATTATATAAATATATACTCGTACAGTCGTACGAGTAATAGGACTAGGTACCTATAGTAATTTATAACTGGTATTTATTTTTGGTCTTTATGCCTTGTGGTAGAACACATGTTTGACCTGTCCCAATTTATTTATTATACAATATATATATATATGAATGGGTACAAATCATATATATATTTATATGATTCAGACCCATTCGTTGTTATAACCAGTTTTATAATGTATATGTATAGATATAACCAGAACATCAGCATTAAGCGGTCATCACAGCATGTGCTTTCATTCGTTCCATTATAATCCCACCCCTAACGAAATATTTATACAATGGCCCAATAAAACTCTACTCTCATGTTTTACCCAAGACGATCGTACACTTCCAAAGAAATTATAAGCGATCGAAAGTATTTTTTTATATCTCACGCTTCAAAAATTGTTATCAATTGAATAAATATTATTTCTTTATTTTCTTTATGTAATATATTAAATATTAATATTAAAATGCATTCTAGTTTAAAGTTCAATTACGTGTGTTATGAATTATTTTTATGTAAATACAGGAAAAAAAATTATTTATTATATTAGTTATACTTATCTTGGATTTTTGAATAAACAGTTTTACAGATCTTAAGAAAACCATGACTGGTAATTATTTGTTAATTCCAAGTAAGTAAACAATTTTTTTTGTAATTGTATTATTAATATTTAATCGCTGTTAAACTGGTTATTAGTAAACCAATAGATAAATATAATCATTATTCAATAGTTAAATATTGAACTAAAAAGTATTTATTTAATTATAATCTTAGTTATGAGTTACACAAATTAAAACAAATAATTTTCGTACTATTATTTATTTTAAATAATAGGAACATTTTAGATAAATACAAAAAAATTATTAATATTTACATCATCATTTTACTCTTAAAACAGATTTTTCAGTTGTACTAGAAGAATTAATTTTTTTTTTTAACTTATCTAAACATATTTTCAATAGACCTAAAATAAAACAATAATTATTAAAAATTAAAAATATAAATATTATAAAAAGTACTTACTAAATAATAAATATACACCACCAAAAGGCGATGCTATTTCAATAATAAAATTAAACGTTGATATCTTATTTTCGGTGATTATGATTTTGAGAGCATTTATATCATATTGGAAAAATATACCAGGCATACCTTTATTTTCTAAAATACGTATATAACATTTTAGTTTTTAAGTTTTATTAGTTATAAAAATATACAAGTATAAATTAATTTAAAATATTTAACAAAAATTAAAAAATCTTTTTCTTTAGTTTTATTAAAATCTGAAAATATATATACTAAATTTTTAAAAATATGGTTAATAATTTATTATAAATCTGGATCTAGTGTTAAATTATTATTCTTTATAGATTTTAGTTTATAGTATTTTCAACATTTATTAATGAATAGAAAAAAATAATACCTAAATTCAATATTTTCTATATATTTCAAATAGGTTAATTTGTTTAGAAACTAATATAAAATTAAGCATTAACTTTATTAAAATTACATTAAATAACAAGTTTATTTTCCTATTTACTACTATAAAGAATCTTCAAATACACACTATTAGAGTCATAGGCGGCACTTGGTAGAATTTGATGGGGGTGCAAAAAATACCTGTGGGATTTCTTTAAAATATCTAACAAACGAATATATTACCAATATAATGAAAATAATATAAAAAGCAAGGGAAGGGTTACAGGTGTAAAGATGATAGTGTTGAATTTTGATTACAATTTGAATGTAATAATAAATCATTACATTCGTGAAAACGATTTTGAGCGAAGTTCATCAAATAATATATTTACCGATTAAAATTTTTACATTTATCAGTCTCTACATTCAATATAAATAATTTATCATAAAACCCCTAAATGAATTACCTAATCCTAAATAACCAAATTTGACAGTATTTCACTCAAAATAGTTTTTTGATTGTAATGATTTATCATGGTGTTCAAATTATAATCAAAATTCAACACTATTCTCTTTACACCGTATCCCTTCTTCCTTTGCTTTTTTATACTTTAAACAACTATAAAAAAAATCGTAAATGTAATATTGAGTTATAATAAGAAGAATGCATATAAATACATAAAATATTGATTTTACAAGAATTTCTACTTTTAACACCTATAAAAAAACAATTTAGACTTAAATTTTTCTTATATTTTGGAAATACGTTAAGATATGTATTAGTATATGCTTCAATAAAATTTTCCTGATTTTTTGGATTTTCTATTAATTTTTATTTTAAAGTATTGAGAAATAATAAGAAGAATATTTTTATAGATTCTAAAATTTTTGTTTAAACTAAAAATATCAATTTTAAACAGATATATAAAAATTGAGAATTAGGATTTTTCTAATATTTTGACATGATGTTAAATATTACGTAAGTATACTTCAGTAAAATTTTCAGACCTTAATGCCCAAAATTAATGCACTTTGCTTAAAATCTAAAATACTAATGTTTTTAATTATATTAAAAAATGCAATATATGATAATATATTGTTATCTAAGCATAACCAATTATAAAATCATATCTATAAAATTACAATTAAATAAATCTAATTTAGGTAAGAATAATAAAAGTAATTTTATAACATTTTATTTCATAACAAGATGCTATGAAAATTCGAAATGCGTTTATTATACATTTTATATTTGTAGTGCTCTAAAATACACTATTCAAAAGTTTGCTATATAATAATACATATTATAAGATTTACTTAAATATTATTGTCTTTGGGGGGCAAAATAATATTTTTGCCCCCTAAAATAATTATCGTGGGTGCAACTGCACCTTCATGCCCACCCAAATTCCACCACTAATTAGAGTAAAAATTCAAGAGAATAATAGGTTGCTGATAAAATTGTAATTTGTATTTTATAAGTACACTAGTGTACTTAAAATAACATTGAATTACTCAATATTACATTTTATTCGTTTTTTTTATTTATAATGATCAAATTATTTATATACTAACCAGAATTTTTATCAACTTTTCGTTCTATATCCTTTGCTGAATATTGATAAGTTTTAACTTCATTTAAATGTGATTTTACATCTGTAGCTATTACATCTATAAAATATTTATATGAAACTTCACCTATAAAAATTTAAATAATTAGTTTTTAAATAATTTAATTAAAATTTAATTAATTATTTTTATTTCTTACTTTCATTTGTTACTTTGAGCTCTCCTTCTAAAGGGTAAACAATTTTTTTAGAAGGAATACCAAATGCAAATTGGTTAATTCTGTGGGAAAAATTGGTAGGTCCAGAGTCAAAAAATGCACCCGTAAGATGTATATGGCCTCCAGGAACATGTAGAGATTTTCCAGGAGTTATGTGAAAATTCCCTGTTACTTTATTTAAAATTAATGAGCCATGTATACGGCATGCATTAGGTAAAATGTTTAAATTTTCTGTTCTACAATATTAAAATGTAATTACATATACTTTACATCACAATTAGTACAAAAGTTAAATTAAATTTATCCTTAATATAAAAAATAAATATCATATATTTACAGTAAATACACATATAGGTAAGTAATGAATGACTTACCTAATAGGAGTTTTATTTCGTAATCTATTATAGTCATTAAATATCCATAATATGTCTTTCATTGAATGATAATCTTCTCTTAAATATTCATTGATTCCATGTAATTTATCAAAATGCTCTTGCTGTTCTATTGACATTTCCCACCAAGTATCATCTGTTTTCAACTCCCCAAATAACATCATATTTTGTCCAGTTTTATCAACAATATCAGCACCTATGGCTAAACATTTACATGTTAATTTAAAAAATATAATTCAATGATAAAATAATTTTTATAAACCATTTATACAAAGGAGAGTTGATATTCCTGTCGCATGGGATACAGGTGTGAAAATCATAGTGTTTAATTTTAATTAGAATAGAATACAGTGATAAACCATTGCATCCGAAAAAACGATTTTGAGCAAATTTTAATCAGATAATGTAGGTATTGATTAAAATTTTGACATCTTTTTATGAAATATTTAACGAAAAGTTATATCACACATATAGGGACCAAATAGGTACACATATAGTACATAAATGAACACCTTATAAAATTTTCAAGTCTCTAAGTTTAATATAAATGCTCATAAAATCCTCCCTTGTCATCTAAATGACCATATCTGACAGAACTTCGCTCAAAATACTTTTTTCGAATGCAATAGTTTATCATTTCATTTAAATTCTAATTAAAATTAAATACTATGATTTGCACACCTGTATCCCTGCGGCAGGAGTATCAGCTCTTCTTTTTTATACTTTAAACAGCTATAAAAAAAAATTCTAAATGTTAATTGAAACTGTGTTAAGTAAAATGTATTATTTAAGTTTCAATAAAATTTTGTCGATTTTATTTAACATTGTAAAATATTGTAAAATAATAAAAAAAATCCATATAAAAACTTTAAATATAAATTTTATTGAAATTTCAACTTTAAACACCTATAAGAAAAAAAAATGAGCAATGAAATTTTTTCTAATATTTTAGGAATACGTAAAAATATTTATTGGTATGCTTCAATCAAATTTTCAAAAATTTGTTAAATACTTTGGATTTTCTATTAATTTTTATTGTAAAAGTATTGAGAAATACTTAATCAGTAATAAGAAGAATATTTGTATGGATTTTAGATTTTCGTTTAAACTAAAAATATCAACTTTAAACAGCTATAAAAAAAATTGAGACTTGCGATTTTTCTAATATTTTGATATGATGTTAAGTAATATGTAAGTATACTTCAGTAAAATTTTCTGACTTAAATGCCCAAAATTATCAATTTTATCAAACTTTATATACATAAAAACGAGCATTTTAAGAAATATTCAACGTCCTATATACTGTAGAACAATTAACGTAATGATTCTAAAATTTTATCATATCATGAAATATTGAAATTGAATTCGTCGAAATTTTAGTTTTTGTGAAAAATGCAGTTTTTACAATCGCATAGGGTCAATTTTGAGAAATTTAAAAATTGACCTAAATAAAGTACCAACTATATCCCCTATCCAACCGGAATCATATGCTATTTGTGAAAATGAGAACATTATTTCAGATAGTAAGCGTCTTACAGACATAAAAAAAAAAAAGCACACACATCATTGTAAAACCAATAAATTCTTTGCCTTGCTCAGAATCTAAAATAGTTTTGTTTAATATGTATTTAATAAATTAAAGTGAATTTAGGTGATTGTCTTACAATATTTATGTATATGTAGGTAAAATACGATAGTAAATGTACAAAAACATCCTTACTGTCACAAGTTGAGGCTACTGTGATATCTATGTGTATTGGAAGTTTAGACTCATACTCAATGTCTGGTACAAACTTATATTCAAAACGTTCTTGCAATACATATTGTATTTCAGAAATGACTATCCACAATCCTAATATAGAAACCAATACAGTTACTGAAAATAATCAAATTTAGTAATATATAATTAAAAAATAATTATTAAATAAAAACATTAATGATTTATATTATTAATTATTATATTAAATAATTTAAATTGTCAAATAACTAAATAAAAATAACTTAAACTACATTTTTACAATTTATCAATATGAATCTTACATATTATGTTGCTATAAGTAGATGGTTCATAAATTTCTTCTTGGACCTTTGGAAATGAATCTAATTCTTTTACAATATTTAACACCTCTATTTTTTTCCCTCTATATCTTAACATTTCAATAATCTAAATGAAAGAAAATGAGATATTATAATTAATTAATTTAAATAGGTATATTCAATACTTATTGGAACCTTATATAATAAAGTATCAATTTATATTTTACATAAACAATAATCAATGTTTATTTTATAATACAAAAAGAATCTCTTAACCAAAACATTCATACAATCGATTATGTTTCAATAGAGATAATTTTTCCATAATAAGAACTCTATGAATACTAAAAACTAGATAAAATTTTAGGTATTTACTTCAATTTATTAATAACTTTAATATTTTTTATTCTGAGGCAGCAGTAAATATAGGTATTTGTTTTATAATGATGTGTGTCTTTTTTTTATACTTGTATTCCTGTAAACACTTTTTCTACTAGAAATAATGCTCCAAATTTCACAAATAGCATTTGATTCCAGTAGGAGAATGATTGTAATTGGTAATTTATTTAGGTCTTTTCAAATTTCTCAAAATTGAACTTGTCAAAAAGGAAAAAATGAGGAAAATTAGGATTTGAATTGAAATTTTGATGAAATTAATTTCAATATTTTACAAAAACTCAGGCAATATTGCAATCATTAGGGATTTGACTATATTATTAGACATGTATATATATATACTTTATAAATGTGATAAATTTTGGAACAGTTACATTAATTTTTTGTGAAATAATATAACATTGAATATTTCTTAAAATTATCATTTTCATCTCTATGTTTGATGAAATTGTCAATTTTTAGATTGAGTGTCTGAACATTTTTTTCATCTTTTATTTTTTAAATATGTAGGTAAAAAATGAGCATATGTAATATAGTGTAATGTATTATGTAAACGAAGCATTCACAAAAATATTGAAGAGTAATAAATTAAAAAAATACAATTGAAATTAATATTAATGATTTTGCGATTAATAGAGAATAAAACATGAAATGTACTTCTGTTATATTTTATATCTAAATATTATACTATATTATATCTATATATATATATGTATATATAAATTTGTAATTATCTTGGCTCTCGTTCCTGTTCATAACATTGGTTTTTGCATCCATTCTGATTATGATATAAAAAATTTTAATTGGTGAAAATATTTAATGATTTAATAAAATAAATAAATAAATAATATAAGTAATTTGCTTAGAAAAATTAATGTAACAATTCAAAAATTTTATCACATATATATTAGTACTTAGGCGAAAACCCAATAAAATTTTCAAGTTCTGAAGTTCAATATTGTCTTAGTTATTGTAAAATATTGAAATCTATTCTGTCAAAATTGCAGTTTTCATGAAAAATTCTGTATTTTCATAATTTTTTGGTAGTTTGTTTCTATCGCATAAGCTAAATTTTGAAAAAATAAAAAAATGAGCTAAATATAGTATCAACTACATCCACTTGCCTATCTGCAACATATGGTATTCATGAAAAAATGAGAATTTATTCAGGTAGAAAAAGTGTCTAAGGACATAAAAAAAAACACATTATTGTAAAATCAAATCAATTTTTGCTTCGCTCAAATCTAAAATTCGAGTAATAAATATGTATTTTTAATATACGTAGGTTTATTTTTCAAATTGCAATCCACTCCCAACATTTTTCCTTATCTACGGCTTTGATTAATATTATTATGAGTTATGACGTTCCGGATTATATATTTTTCCATCTCAAGCACAGATTATAGTCAATTATATAGTTTATTAACTAAATAAATTATGTAGGTATTGTATAATTACATAGTTAGGTAACATAAATATAAAAAAAATACAGTAAATAAATATTAATAAATATTTTTATTATAGTAATGTCGTATAAAAGTCAACTGGTAATTATTTTGCATTCTGATTTTAACTAAACATTATTAAGTAATTAATGATCACATAAAATTTGAATAATTTTATTAGATATATAAAGTTTAAACATAAGTACTTACATATTTAATAGTTAGTATGAAAGTATGAAGTATATAAACGTTAGTATGAATAATATTAATTTAAATATAATTATAATTTAAACAAATGTTATAGTAATAATTATAACAAATTAAAAAAATTAATAAATTAATCCATTTTATGTAAAAAAACTTACAATTTTATACTTTCATTTGACATAATGCATACTAATAACAAATTAGTAGTTCTATTATGCATAATAATAATGGTATCATTTCATAAGAAAATATTATTAAATAAATAGTAACGTGTTAAACAAATAAAATCAAAAAAATTGAATTATCAAACTGGTATTATCATTATTGTAAATAATTACAATGATAATTTGTAACGAAAGTCTCATCGCAGAAAACACACGTTTGTCTGTGCGTCGGGAACACGATTTAAGATATACTGGTTGGAACTCTGCCTATGAAAACATGACCGGTAAATCTACTGTTGAAATCAGCTGTTAAACTAATGACTAGCGCGACCAGCGGAATTATTTGTAACTAGAAAAACATGATTAATAATTATTCAACTTTAAAGATTCCCGCTTTTTTTGCAAAAGGTATTAAAATATTACGATAACGGAATGTTTTGTTTGAAAAACTCTTCATAAGTGTTTTCAAACACATTATTAGAATTATATAGCATGTATGGCAAAGCACTCTTCAAGACGTTTTTAATTAATATTAATCATGTTGTTCTAGTTACAAATAATTCCGCTGGTCGCGCTAGTCATTAGTTTAACGGCTGATTTCAACAGTAGATTTACCGGTCATATTTTGGGAATGTTTTCATAGGCAGAGTTCCAACCTATATATCTTAAATCGTGGTCGGGAAAAAATATTCGGCTCCATGTTCTTATCACGCATAATAGTCCTACGGACTTGATGATTTTTAAAATCTTTTATCAATTATTAATCGTATTCGTTCTTATCTATTATTAAGGCGCAGCTCTCCGTAGTGAATATTTACGGCGAAATAGACCTAAATGAGTTCCGATGTATTGGCTTTAGTTTTACTTAAAAAACAATTCTGAAAACAATTTTATATTTGTAAAGAACTCTATTTTGGATCGTACGAATTACATTATTAAGAATTTTTTTTTAAATCGTACATTTTCAAAAATAAAATTATTAAAAACGTTAATATTTTATAAAAAGTAAAATATAGATTTATTGTTATATTAATAAAATTAAAAATTGGCTTCGAACGATCCAAAAAGAGTTCATTATAAATTTAAATCTGTCCTTAAAATTATTTTCGAAAAAAGCGTAAGTCTTTAAATTGGAACTAGTTTAGGTCTTTTCAATACAAAAATTATGAGTGTATAATATTTACAATAAATAATTTGATATGTGCATGCGAGTGCATACTCTAACCCCGCATGCTATATCACGCAATCATACATTGTTGTTTACACACACACAGACAAACGTAAAAAACTGAAAACACATCCTCCGTATCCATTGTCACTAATATCGTTTTCATATGGTTATCATTAATTAATATCTCGTATAGTTCTTATCAAATGTAATGGATATTAAAGATTAAACATTTAAACCTATGTCTTTTCGCAAGAGCCAGGAAGTACTTATAACTTAAGAGAATTAAATATTTTGTTGCAATTTTCAAAAGAACATTTTTATTTATAATTTGGAACATTTTATTTTTTATGTCTTATTAGAAGTTTTTTATTGTAAAATAATGTGTTGCAATTATTACACGTAATATATTTTTTTCATTTATCTCATGTTTTATTCTATAGTATTTATTATAACAAGATTTTGAATTGCCCACAAATTTTTTTATTAAAATATTTACACACAAAAATAAATCACTACAATAATTATTTTAATCTAACACTATAACGCCGTATAATTCCACAACATCGCAGTCTTCATAAGAACTACCATTAACTATAAATAATAAATATACTAAATTTTATAGTAAAAGTTACTTATTTCTATTAAACATTTATTTCATTTTTCGCGACACCTAAGCAAGTTATCGATTACTGTGATAAAAATAATATTGATAACCACATGAAAACGATATTAGTGACGTCATGGATCCGGATGTTTTATCCTACAATAAGAGTTAGTTTGTTTTGTAGTAGTAGTCATAGTAAAATAAATATTTTACCATGGTAGTAGTACTATTTAAGATATATGCTCGGATATATGTGATAAAGATACAGATAGACAGATAAATCGTGTCACATTTATATTACATAATAAACTAGATTGCTAAGATCTGATACTTTTCGTTTTCAATGGTAACACCTTAAAATTTAGATCATATAATATAATTAAGTTTAAACAATGACGCGACTTTTACCGCTATTTTAGTTGTGGTTTATAGTTTCGGTTACTGATACAACCGTGGTTATGGTATTTCATCAATACACCAATTATATATACGATGGAATTATAATTTGCTGATAACAAACACAACCCACAGAAAATATGCCGCTTTTTAACGTCATTTAATGCGAAGCAATTCCATCCTCCGTCCGAATCACGATTTAAAATACATGTATCTTAAACTTAAATCGTGGTTCGAATTGTCGATTAACAAAAATAAAAAGGTTCGTAGGATCGTAGGTATATCAATAAGACGGTAACCGGACTCCGTGGTTCGTTCATTCATTTTATCAACAACTGAAGAAGATATAAATTCGTTACAAATTTGTCACTGGCTAGCACGGTTTATGCTGGCTAGTGATAATTACATTATTTCTGATACAGAATAATATGATTATTATATTTTATATCTAAATTTAAGGTGCGTTAAGTTAGCTGACAAAAATTTTATAAGAAATGGTGTATATGTGGTAGCATCGAAATAATTTTAAGGAGTGGAATATAATATATCATCACAGAAATCAAATATATTTTTACGCTAGATAGCAGTACATGTAATATATTAAATAGAAATGTACATAAATTAAAATATAAAATGTTTAAATTAAGAAAAAATTATCATTCAACGGTCAAATTTTCCATAATAATGTACTATGTATAGAAAAAAAATTATAGTTTTCTGACTATACGTGAATAAATAACGAAATAGAATAATATTATTATATTTGGAAATGTTCCGGAAAGTGGCGCCGTACGTAACATATATCGTTTGAAAGCCAAGAAAATTTGCAATCCGCCTATATTTACTCCATAATAATAATCAATTTTTCCCTAGGAGCACTAAGGATTCGAACACCGACAATGTAATATAAAAAAAATTAAAAAGTTCACAACCGGGCGTCGGTTTTTGTTAAATTTGAAAACGTTCCGGAAAGTGGCGCCGCACGTAACATATATCGATGGAAAGCTAATAAAATTTGCAATCCGCCTATATTTATTCCATAATATACTCAATTTATTTCACAATGTATTTCGCATGTTGCGGGTGCGATTGCACGGTTAGGTTATAATATGATAACAATAAAATGATGCCGGTTAGATAATTATAATTGTTCTCTAACCAACAATAAAGAATTGTTGAATGGCTTTGAAATTTCGTTTGACACGAGACCATTTGACAACAACTCATGCAATTAAAACATATGTAGTGTTATATTAAATAGATTGGTATAATGGTATATAATGTTGATGCCCCGTCCTGATATTTCGTCGTTTTATTATATTGCAATATCAGTATTTTGTCGGTGTTCGAAACCTTAGTGCTCCTAGGGAAAAATTGAGTATATTA
>JAIUCT010000012.1:8800474-8869384 GCA_021307375.1 Tetraneura akinire | reverse complement strand
TCGGTGTTCGAAACCTTAGTGCTCCTAGGGAAAAATTGAGTATATTATGGAATAAATATAGTCGGATTGCAAATTTTCTTGGCTTTTCCAGAAATATATGTGTAAAGCGGCGTCATCTCTTGGAACATGGCGAAATAAAATAAAAATTGACGTCGGGTCATGAAATTTTGAAGTTTTGTTATATTAATGGTTTTTGGTTTATACCTTATATATACTTATACATATATTTACTTATACGCAGAAAAATATGATTTTTATTTTCTACACATAGTACGTAGAATGGAAAATTTTATTGTTGATGGATCATATCTAATTAAATTAATAATTTTTTTTTAATTTATGTACATTTCTATTTAATATATTACATGTACTTCTATCTATCCTAGTGAAAAATTAGGTATATTATGAATTAAATATAGTCGGATCGGAAATTTTCTTCGCTTTCGAGCCATATATGTTTAAAGCGGCGTCACCTCTCGGAACTTGGCGAAAAAGAATAAAAACTGACGTCGGGTCGTGAAATTTTGACGTTTTATTATATTATTGGTTTTTGTTATTACCTATTCACTTATAGTTAGAAATATATGATTATCTTTTTCTACATATAGTACGTATAATGAAAATATTATTGACGAATCATATTTAAATAATTAAACATTTTTTCTTTAATTTATATACATTTCTATTTATATATTATATGTAGATGTACTGCTATCTAGCGTAAAAATATATTTAATTTTTGTGATATTATATTATATTCAACTCCTTAAAATTATTTTGATGCTACCACACATACATCATTTCTTATCATATTTTTGGCAGCTAACTTTGTCAGCTAACTTCACACTCGTTAAATTTATTGTTTGTCGTTTGTCGCTATTTCTTATTGTTTCTTCATTATTAATTTTGTCGTTAAATAATATTTACTAAGTAAACGTTTTATTCGATTTAAATTACCTTACGACTTTAAATGATTTAATTAATATCTAGCATATGTACACAATTTATTTAATGGAAAAATGGGTATAAATATTGATACTGTTATAAATGAATTACATTTCGATGAAAGGTTAATAAGTGCGTATAATACGTTCAACAAATATGTAGATTTTCGATTCGACTATTTCATCAGAACAAGTCTCAGTCATATTCCAGATGAAATTAATAATTATAGTATTGATTGTGAGTACCTATTATTCAAGTAATTTTAATTGATTATGACAAAAATAAAACATTGTTTTTTTTTTTATTATTAAGTATTAAATTAAAAGTAAATATATAAATTAAAATAGACATTATTAACCGATGAAATATTTTATGACACTAACAAGTTTAAAATTTAAAGTTATTTTAAGATATTGTGATTAAAGACAACCAGTCGGGTATGGATAACATTTCCGATCATCATTTATGACAACAAATATGCCACACAACTAAAAGTTTTAATTTTTCTTATTTAAAATTTGATTGATTATGAGTTATTACTATGAGTGAGCATTAGGGGTAATATTTAATTAAATTAGTATTAATATAAAACTAAATATGTCAATGTGTAATATTGATTTTTAATGTCAAATGTATAATCTAACTCAAACAAGGAACATTGTTGAAATTATTAAAACTTATGATGTATCAAATTAGATATATTATACTTACATAAATGGGGATCAATTAATGATTGATTTATGAACATAAAGTATACTAAAATATAATAACTAATACATTATTATTAAACACATTTATTAAAGATATAAATTATTTTGGACTACTACTTAATTTCTTAATAATATCATAATCTTGCATAATATAATTCACATGATACAAATATATTGTCCACCTAAAATCCTGTAATAATATTTTACATAGAATACTTTTACTTTATTTTTATTTTTTCATTACACATATGACATATCTATACATAATATCTATTTGAATTAAAATAATATACTAATTATAATTTTTATGACTTACAAATAGGTAATGTGATATTTTTAAAAAATATTTTATATTTAATTTAAAATAAATACCATATAAATATGTACATAGCTAAAAAAATTTAAGAATCTACATATATTATTCAGACGATAAGAATTCAATAAAAATATTAACTAGACAAAAATTTACAAATTAGGTATAATAATTATAATTATATGTATAATTTATATATGTTAATTCATTAGTTCATTACCTACTGAATTAAATATTATTATAGGCACAATGAAATAATGATAAACATTTGTTTATTAAGATATTGGTCAAAATATAATTTATTTTATTTTATATGTAATTAGTTTAAAATTGTGATCTTACACCAATATATATTTGTAACCAATAAATTAAAATAAAATATTATTTTCATTATTTCTAGATGCAAAATTTGAACCAAATCAAAACATTTTACTAGGGGCTATTGATAGTACTAATGATACACATGATATTATTAAATTACGCGATGAATTGAAAACTTTAACCACAGAAGTAAATTTGAAAAGAAAAGAAATCAATATGATGCTAATAAATGAAGAAGGATTAAAAAAAAATATTAAACACTTGGAAGATATTATATCAATTAAGGTAATTATTATTAGAGAAAATTAAATTAAAGTAATTAAAAACAATTATATTTATTTTAAATAAAAAAAACATTTATTATATTTTTAGGAAGATTTTATTCATGAAACCAAAAGTTTTGCAGAGATAAGATATAATGCAAAACAGAAAATTGAAAAGGATTTTTATAAAACCAATAAAAAATATAATAAAATATTAAATCAGTTAGAGAAGTCAAATAAATCAATAAAAACGGGTTCTAATTTAAATAAAAAACAAAAGGAATATTTAGAACAATTAAATGAAAAGGCACTACTATATGAAACTAAAGTTAAAAAAATTGCTGATTTAATAAGGATTGCTGGTGATAGCGATAAAAAGTAACCATAATTAGTATATATTGTAGATACATTTATCTTAAGAACTTAATACAATACTATTTTATTTGCAGGTTAATGCAGTATCAAATTGCCTTGCAAACATCTAAAGATAGATTAAAATTATTTAATGAACAATTAAATAATCAGTATGAAACTAAGCATGACATATCTTTATTATTAATTGAACATGATAAACGAATTGATCAATTAAAAAAGCTTTTATCTAACTTAGGGGTACATTTAATCGTTTTTTATATAAAATTACTTATAATCTATACATCATTAATATTAATTGTTTTTAATTATAATGTAGGTATTTTCAAGTATTGAAAAAAGTAGAATGCGTACATCTTCATATTTAATTTTAAAAGATGATTTGAAAAAAGACTTTTTAGAATTGCAAAATTTGAGGAACAAAGTATTAAGTTCAAGACCTAGAGGGATGTTCAATCCAAAATATCAAAAGGTATATAATTAATTATTTTCACAGATTATTACTAAATAATATAATCTAAAAATTAAATTATAATAAATAATGTAATAATTTAAATACATTAATTATAGTAATATTTTTGAATCAAACATCTGAATTGCATATAAAAGAAATTATTATATTATAACCTATGCATTTTATTTCTATTATTATTTAGGAAAATAGTTTAACTAAAGCTGAAATTCGAAGATATTTAGAAAATGATGAAGTAATTGATTCTATTGACTATTTAATTGAATTAAAAAATAATGAAGTCGGATGCAGTACAGCAGATATAACAAATTTATCAAAATATATCAAATCAGTAAAAAAATTGAATTATATAACTAACATAAATATTACATATATTTAATTATGTATTTGTTTTGCACTCAGGACACAAATGAAGCATCAGTTTTTTTGAAATGTATATTAACTTTAAGTAAAACTGATATACAAAAATTGTTAATACATTATTTTGTTAGAGTTGTGGATATGAAATTATCTGAACGAGAAAATGATGAATTAATATCTAAACTTGATGTAAGTAATTTTATCAATTGTATTTATCAAATATATTTTGACATTTTTTTCTTTTGTTTGATAATTAAAATTAATAATTATATACTAATTACTTAATAAAATAAAATAATTTAATTTAATAATTTATTAGAGTTTTACTGACAAACAAAAACATACTATAATAACATTAAACAACAATTATCAAGAGTTTCACTTATCAATTGAGAAAAAGTTCACTTCATTAAAAAAATATTATCAAGAAAAACTCAATTCATTATTTGATATTTTGCAAGAAGAATCTAATGCGTTAACTGTATATAAAATGAAACAAGAAATTTCTTCGCAGAAGAAAAAAATACTAGAATTAGAGAAGTCATTATCAGGTCAATATTATATTATTTAATATACTATTATATATTTTTCCTGGTATAATAAAGTTTATTTATTTATTTCAGCCAAGCCCAAAGAAATTTTTGTGATGCCCGAACCTAACATAAGTTTAGACACATCAAAATCTGGATCTGAAACCTTGTCATCTGCCAAAGTATCATATCATAAAAACAAGGTTAAGATAAAAAAAAAATCTAAATTATTTTAAACTAATGTTTATATGTAATATTTTAAATACTAGTAGATCTTAGATTTTTTTAAATAATTTAGTACCAATAAGTTTATTTGTATTCTTCAGAGCAGTATTTTTTAAACATTTTGTAATAGCGACCCCTCCCTCCCCCGAAAAAGAAACATCAATTTTTCTGTCAGTAATATATTTGTAATTAATTAATTTCATTATTAAAATATGTAATTATAATCTTCATACTATTAATTATAAATAATAATTTTTAAAATACAAATTATTTTTATTATCTTATTCTCATAATTAGTTTATAATTAATGACGTGTGACCCCATAAGAAATATTTGGCCATTCAATTTTGTGTCGCAACTCATAGGTTAATAAACACTGCCCATAGGATGATCATAATGTGCGAGCCGCTATTTTTTTTACACAATGTTGGAGTAGATTTTTTATAAATAAATTAAAATTAATGATTTTATTTTGTTATAAAAAAATTAAAAAACAAAAAAAAAAAAAAAAAAAGGAATAACTTAAAAAATATGGATCAATTAATAAAATTATCAAAATAATAATCATTCACAGTATTTACTATTAAAACTAGACTATTGCCAACAGAAAATGAAAAAAAAAAATATAATATTGTTGGACTACTGAAATTATATTTGATCTGAATAACTGTTTAAACCAAAAGCGGAAGAAAAATTAGCATAGTTTCGATTATCCAATTTTAATTTTGTAAACATATTTGAATTCGTATCCCTCTTTTCTACATTATGTAGGAAATCGATTTTGAATATTATATCTGGATCATTAAATATAACATATTATAAGTTTACTGATTTTTCTAATTTTAATTTGCATATTAAAAATACATAAAATAAAAAAAATAAAAAACTATTTCCTACATAACATAGAAAAAAGGTTCACAAGTTCAAACATTTTTTCAAAATTAAAATTGAACAATTGGAAGGGTCTTAATTTTTCTTTTGCTTATTGATCTAAATGCATGAAAATAATATCAACTTCCAACAGCCTTAAGCAAATACGTATTTCGGTAACTAAGTTGCCATCATCAGTGCAAAACACAGACTGACCGTTCTATACGTGTACATGTCCCTTATATAGTGTATATTCCCGTGCATGACATCATTACACGATGAGTCGTCACAAGAAGCCGGTTCTATTATTAATTATTATGGTAACAGTTTTAACAAGTTATTTTGTAATGTTTTTCCATTTAAAATTAAAATTATGTTACTAGAGTCAGTTCTAATAATTATTATTGTTAAAGTAATATCATTGATTATAGAATAAACTATTCAATAATCAGTGATAATACTATTGAAAACCTAGTGAACTTTATTACTTTTTAAAATGTTTATATATTAAATTGGATTAAAAAAAAAACTCAATTGTGCTAAAAATGTATGTATATTTTTTAAGTATTTATAAAATATTATTTTGTGTGCATATTTATACTGTGATTAAAACAAACTGTTTTATAAATTTAAAAATGTTTTTCATTCTATATATTTTATTAGTGGTTACTAATAATATGTTTATGTACAAAAATAAAGTTCTACAATATTTTGTAATAATATAGGTAATGAATATTGTTCTATGTAATATTAGATATAGATTTACAAAACAATAATAAATTATATTTTTATAATGATAATGATTTAAGAGCAATGTTTTGACTTCAGATGTATATTTATTTATATAATTTTAATTATATTAATGAATATTTCTAAAATATAAAGTTCATAATCTGTAATTCTGTATTTAAAATTTATTTAGTATATTTACTTATTTAAAGTAGGTATTATGTTTAATATTAATCAAAATTCTACTTTATGTGAAATTTTAGGTACCTAATCAATTAGTTCCCACATATAATTTCTACCTGAATTAATTTATCCCTTGACAACTAACTAGTAAATGGTTAGACAAACTAATACATTGTTATCGATACAATATTCTTTTTAATCTTTTTCTTTCCTAAAATTTATGTAAGTAATTATTTTATATCATATAGACTACACACTTATATAAAATTAGGAAAAAATAATGAACTTTACGATATCAGTTGTTTTAGATGAATAACTATAAGGATGATATTTAGAACTTTCGTATTTTTCTACCTGGTTGTTAGATATATTAAATTTTTCAATTAAAAAATGTGAGAAACTAAAGGAAACATTTTTAAGAAACTTTAAAATAGAAGATAGTAGGTATCTACCAAGCTTGAAAAATATTTGAATAAATGTATTTAAAGATTTTTTTATTTATTTTAGTTATTTTAGCTACATTTTTTTATATAAATAATATATACTGTGAGTCTATGAGCTACACTTCGTATTTAGTATTTAAATACATAATATATTATCGAGTATTTGTATTTGTTATTAAATAATTTTCTGATAAGTATTTGAAATACTTTATGTTTGAATATATTTATATCTATATTTAAATACAATATTAAAGGTATTTTTTACAAGTTTGATATTTTTATCTCTACCTATGAATATATAGTCAGATAATTTAGGTATTTATTAAAATTTTGATATTTTTTATTAAATATTTAAAATGCAAAATTTTATCACACATATAATACATAAATGAACACCCTATACAATTTTCAAGTCTCTAAGTTCAATATAAATGCTTATTAAATCCATATCCATTATCACCTAAATGACTATATCTGACAGAACTTCGCTCAAAATTGTTTTTCCGAATGCAATGGTTTTTATGTATATGTTTGTTAAAATTGGCAATTTTGAGCATTTAGGTCTGAAAATTTTACTAATGTATTCTTGCATATTACTTATCATCATATCAAAATATTAGTAAAATCTCTTGAATCAATTTTTTTTTAGCTGTTTAAAGTTGATATTTTTAGTTTCAACGAAAATCTTAGAATCCATACGTATATAACCTAACCTTCATACCCAAATCTAACAGAACTTTGCTCAGAATCGTTTTTGGAATGTAATGATTTATTGCATTCAAATGTTAATCAAAATTCAACATTATCCTCTTTACACCTGTATCCCTTCCCATGCTTTTTATACTTTAATCAGCTATAGAAAAAAAATCGTAAATGTAATAATTCACAATTAATTGTAACTGAGTTAAGTAAAACGTATTTAAGCTTCAATCAAATTTTAAAATTTTTTTTCAATTTTATTTAACTTTATTGTAAAATATTGTAATATAATAAAAAGAATCCATATAAATACTTCAAATATTGATTTTACTGAAATTTCAACTTTAAACGGCTATAAAAAATTGATAATTATATATTTTTTTTTAATATTTCAGAAATACGATATCCAATTTGTAAGTATGCTTCATTAAAATTTTTAAAATATTTTAAATGTTTTCATCAATTACATATAACTATGTAACTATGTTGTAAAGTATTAATAAATTATTAGAATCCCCAAATATATACAATATATAACCTAACCATAATTTTACTAAAACTTCAATTTAAAACGCCTATAAAAAAATTGAAACTTAGGATTTCTCTAATATTTTGGATCAGTACGCTTCAATAAAATTTTCCAAATTTTTTGGCTCTTCTATTAATTTTTATTGTAAAAGTATTGAGAAATAATAAGAATAGGTACTTGTATAGATTCTAAGATTTTTGATTAAACTAAAATTATCAACATGATATAATATATTATATTCATTAAGATATATCATATGTGAGTAAACTTCAGTAAAATTTTCAGACATTAAAACCCAAATCCTCCAATTTTATCAAACATTATATTAATCATAAAAACGAGAATTTTACGAAATCTTCAAAGTCCTATATTTTGTAGAAAAATTAACGTAACGGTTCCAATATTTTATCACATATAATGTATATGTATCTATGTGAACATCCAATAAAATTGTTAAGTCTTTAACTTCAAAATTGTCAGAGTTATCGTGAAATTTTGAAATCGAATTCGTCGAAATTGCAGTTTCCGTGAAAAATGCCGTTTTTTTATTTATTTGTTGTCGTTTTTCCTCTCGCATACGGTCAATTTCAAGAAATTCGAAAAATGACCTAAATATAGTACCAACTACAACCACATTCCAACCGGAAACATATTCGTGAAAATCGGAGCTTTATTTTGGGTAGGTCGTAGGTAGATAAATTGTCTACATAGGTACATTAAAAAATAAAAAGAAATAAAAGACATACCTACTTCATTGTAAAACCAATAGATTTTTTCGCTTTGCTAAAAATCTAAAATCACATAATTCAGCAATTACCTATAATACCTATGCTATATTAGTATATTGTTCATTCCAAGCGTACGAGTGTAGTAGTGTACGACTGCGACGGTTCACACATTAGGTCAGAAGGTCAACGTGCCGAAACTCTTGCCACCGTTGTGCAGCGTTGCATTACGGAACGAGTCGGCGCGTCTCATCGAAATTGTACTTGTGTGATTACATCCGATATCCAAATGATAGCGCAGTAGAAATTTAGTTTCTCTTTCTTTAGTTCTGTAGTCTTCGAATAACGAAAAGAAATAAAGAATATCTTTTACGGTCATTGCTTCTGTTTAATGTGAATTAAATCATATCAAATAATATACACCATTCAATTCATTATGGGCATATCTGCCAATAAAGTGGACAGTCTCGAGACGGAGGACACTTGAAAGTTGGCATTAACGTGCAGATTGCAAAACGAATAGATTGGAAATATTTGGTAAATTAAATCTATTTGTATAATTTATAATATGCTTAAGATTATGTAAAGTTGATGCTAAGTTGATATATTTAAATTAATGTTAATTAGTGAATATGCCTACTTGTCTTCTGTAATTTCAGAGTAAATATTTTTCTTAATATTAATCATTGACATTCTTAAAACAATAGATATACAGTCTATATTATATAAAATTATCAATCTTGACTTGGACAAAATATATAGGATGGTATGTCATATTTAACGTTCATAGTGATTTTCAAATATTCATCAATTTAGGTACATTAAAAAAAAATATAGGTATATTAAAAAAGTATTTTGTTTTTGTTTTTATTATTAACTACCTACCTATTTAAAAAAAATATTAGTTACAATCTACCTAGGTATACTTTATTAATTAAATAATATATAGTATCAGATGTAAAGTAAATACCACTTACAATTTACTTATAACATTAATTATCAATTAGGTAACATAATAATTAAGTCTAGGATTTTATTTATAATACTTATATATTTTAAATCACATATACATTAAGTAACTAATATATATAGGTATATTTTTTTAAACTTGCTTTATTAAGAAATCTTAATTAAGTCAAATTATTATAAATGTTTGGTAGTTTTATTTTTATTCTGCATTTTTAAATATTTTTTTTATATTTGACTAATTTACTTGTTTACTATTGCCGACTTGTTCATTAATAATTCATCTTTATTAACCATTATCTATAAAAATGTTGTAAAATCCATAAATGCCTATATCTGACTTAAGCAATTTGTAGCTGAACTCCTATAAAATTTTCAGGCTGTAAAACTTCAAATTGCCAATTTTATCAAACAGAGAAAAATGAGAATTTTAAAAAAATTTTGAAGATTAATATTTTCATGAAAAATTAATGTACCTAACTGTTCCAAAATTTTATCATGTATAGATAACCCTATATGAATATCCAGTAAAATTTTCAAGTCTGTATTCAATATTGCTTGAGTTATCATAATAGATTATGTCTAAATTTCAATTTCCGTGAAAAACTCCATATTTTCGTCATAATTTGGTAGTTTTACCTCCTGTATATGTTTAATTTTTAATAATTCAAAAAATGATTTATAATAATAACTAATATAATATCAATTATGTCCACTTTCCTAACAAAATCATAGGCATTTCGTTAAAATTGAACCATTATTTCTAATCGGAAAAAGTGTCTACAGACATAAAAAAGAAACATATCATTGTAAAATCAATACATTATTCACTTCCTTCAGAATAATAATATAATAATAATAATAATTATAATAATAATAATAATAATAATAATAATAATAATAATAATATAACTAAATTATCCATTGAATGTGAAGGTATGAATTTTTGATAATTAATAAACATATCCTATTAAATATTTTAAGTAATTTAATAATTTTGATAAAATAACATGAGTGGCTTTTGTGAAATTACGCTTATGGATTTTGGTAAGGTATGCTAGATCTCCTGATTTGACCATGACAGTCTTAGTTACCTATTAAAAATTTATCTTTTTTTTTTTTAATATTATTTCCTCTTTTGATAATTATATAATTATATAATTTATAATATTTATAACTTTTTACAAAATACATTTGGAAAAAATCATTGTAACATAAAGTTTGAATTACAGTAATCAATTATTAATTAATTTATGATATTTATATATAATTTATAATATATACTTATTACTATACAATTATAAACAATGAAAAAATACCTATTAATTTTTTAAATATTTATATTGTCCCAATTTAATTATTTCAAAATTTGGCAACCCTAATTATGGTGTAAATATATAATATTATGTTATATAGTATTTCATAAAAAAAATACAAAAATATGTTTATTTTTTCGTTTTTTCTTTATATAATTTTCTAATATACTTAATTCATGCATTTACAGGTATATGACATTACATTTTTTAATTGCTTCAGTCACGGAAATGCTATGTCGGAAGCGGTAGCAGATATAAATTTGTTATCAGGTAACATAACAAACCATTAGAGTTAATATTGTAATATTAATTTCTAATTTAATATTATAATATTACCTTTATTTTGTTATATTCTAGGTGATAATCGTTTAAGACAATTAGAAGCATTGTTTTTAGGTGGTCCAATACAAGGGGAAGGAAAATGTTTCAGTATTGAAACTCTTTTAGATGTTTTACTTGTATTATTTGATGAATGTAATAATTCATCTTTACGTAGAGAAAAGACTGTTTCAGATTTTTTAGAGTTTGGTATGTATATTAGAATATGAAATAAAAAAATTATTTCTCTTGGTATTTAAAATTTATAAGAAAATATTTTTTGTATTTTTATTACTTATAATTTTCTTTGTTTTACTGTGTATTTGTGCATAAAGCTTTCTGTAAAAAAAAAAAAAAAAAAAAAAAATATGATATTATATTTCATTATTATATTAAGTATACACTTATAATTATTTATTATTATAAACAATAAAAAATTCATGATTTCATATTTCATAATTTATATAGGCAGGGACGATCCGATTGGGAATCATGGGGGTATCACACCCCCTAGTCGGAATTTTTAAAAATTAGTTGTCAAAATTTTTTTTGGGGTTTAAAACATTTAAGTTATTAAATAATTTAGAACTCATAAAAATAAATGTTTTTTGTAAATTTTTAGTCGGCAAATTTATTATAACACCACCCCCTCCCCATTATATTTTTTTAAGATCGTCCCTGCCTATATGTTACAAAATAATACTTATATACTTAGTATGATTATGATTTGTGAACATAATTATTATTAAAATAGATTTCCTGTTACAGGCTATAATAAACCTAATTTTAAATATAATTGAAATCAGTTTATTAATAATGTTAGTCTTATTATATTTTAAACAAACATTTTAAATTTTAACATTTTTAAATATATGTAATATGTATGTTATCATTATAACTATAGTAAAACCTGTGGCAACATGTGTCAAGTCACTGCGCTTAACAAGAGATGATTTCGAAACTATTAAGGTTATTGGTCGTGGTGCTTTTGGAGAAGTTTGTGTTGTACATATGAAAGGAACTGATAAAGTTTATGCAATGAAAATTCTTAATAAATGGGAAATGCTTAAAAGAGCCGAAACAGCATGTTTTCAAGTAAATTATCTTATCTAATGCTTATGAATATATTAATTTTTATTAGTACTGTATTGTATAATTGGATATTTAATTTTGTTTATTAGAATAATATTGAAGACTATTTAAATAAACATTTTTTGAAAGTTTCAATTTGTTTACTTGTTTAGTAAAAATTGATATTTAATGCAACTAATTTAGATTTAATAGTAACATTAAATTTGCATGTAAAATTTAAATAACATATTTATTTCAATATAATATAGACTTATAAATCATAGTTATAGACCAAAAATCTGGTAATATTAAAACATTTTAAAAATTTAAAAATATTTCAATTTTATAATAGTATATTATTTTTTGAAAAATACATTAATAAATTTTCAATTAAGTATATTAATTTTTTTAAATTTTTTTCTTTTTGTAAAATTTTAACCATTTTATTAAGTAGTTACTTAAAATATATTTAAGATGTTTTTAATGAATTTAATTTTTCTGAACTAGAAATTAATTAAATTATTAACTATAATATGATTAAGAAGTATTATTTTAAAAAAAAGTCTGTAATAATCCACAATTAATTAGAACTGAGTTAAGTAAAATGTATTTGAGCTTGAATAGAAATTTAAAAATTTTTTGTTAATATTATTTCATATTATTGTAAAATATTGAAATATAATAAAAACAATCCATATAAATACTTTAAATATTGAATTTACTCAAATTTCAACTTTAAGTACATTAAAGAAAATTGAGAGTTGATATTTTCAATATTTGGGAAATATGTTAACCAATATGTACGTATACTTCAATAAAGTTTTCAAAATTTTTTGTTAATTTTATTGTAAAATATTTAATATATTAAGAAAAGAATCCATAAAAATACTAAAATTTCAACTTTAAAGCATATATATAAAAAAAAATTGGTAAATTAAATTTTTCTAATATTATGATATATATATCAGTATGCTTCAATGATAAATCATTACATTCAAAAAATAATTCTGAGCGAAGTACTGTCAGATTTGAGTATTTAGGGCCTCATTTAGGGGTATTATAATAAATTGTTTATATTGAATGTAGAGACTGATAATTGTAAAAATTTCAATCGGTACATATATTATCTGATGAACTTCTCTCAAAATCGTTTTCCGAATGTAATGATTTATTATATTATTATTATTATTTTATTATATTTATTACTTTCAAATATTAATCAAAATTCAACACTATCCTATTTACAACTGTAACTCTCTCACACGAGTATCCATTTCTATTTTTGCTTTTAGATTTTGAGCGAATCGAAGAATTTATTGGTTTTACAATGATGTGTGTCTTTTTTTTTTCTTTCTTTTTTTTTTAAGTATGTAGACACATTTACTACCCGAAATAATGTTCCGATTATCACGAATATCAAATGTTTCCGGGTGGAAAGATGATGTCATTGGAATTTTATTTAGGTCATTTTTCGAATTTCTCAAATTTCACGCTAAGCAGTAGAAAAAACGATGAAAAAATGACAAAAAAACTGCTTGTTTCACGAAAAGTGAAATTTTGTTGACGAATCCGATTTCAATATTTCATGATAACTCTGGCAATTTTTAAGTTAGAGACTTGAATATTTTATTGTTTGTTCATATAGGCACTATATATATGTGATAACATTTTGAAACTGTTATGTTAATTTTTCTACAAAATATAGGACGAATATTTCATAAAATTTTCGTTTTTATGGATATAATGTTTGATAAAATTGGCAATTTTGGGCATTTAAGTCTGAAAATTTTACTGAGTATTACTTACTTATTACTTGACATTATATCAAAATATTAGAAAAAATCCAAGTCTCAATTTTTTTTTTTTTATAGCTGTTTAAAGTTGATATTTTTAGTTTAAACGAAAATCTTTAAATCCATACAAATATTCTTCTTATTATTTCTCAAAACTTTTACAATAAAAATTAATAGAAATACCAAAACATTTGGAAAATTTTTGAAAATGTTTTTAGAGCTTACTGGTATATATATATATATATCATAACGTATTTCCAAAATATTAAGAAAACCTTAAGACTTAATTTTTTTTTTATAGTTGTTTAAATTTTAAATTTCAGTAAAATCAATATTTAAAGTATTTATATGAATTTTTCTAATTATATTACAATATTTTACAATAATGTTAAATAAAATTAACAAAAATTATTTAAAAATTTGGAAAATTTATTGAAATTTAACTCAATTCTAATTAATTGTGAATTGTTACTTTTACAATTTTTTTTTTTTTTTTTTTTTTTATAGTTGTTTATAGTATAAAAGAAGAATAGCTGATACTCCTGCCGCAGAGGGATATAGATGTGCAAATCATAGTGTTTAATTTTAATTAAAATTTGATTGCAATGATAAACCATTACATTTGAAATAAGTATTTTGATTGAATTTCTGTCAGATTTTTATATTAGGTGACAAGGGATTTTATGAGCATATATATTAAACTTAGAGACTTGAAAATTGTGTATGGTGTTCATTTATGTACTATATGTGTGATAAAATTTTGCATTTAAATATTTAATAAAAAATGTCAAAATTTTAATCAATACTTACATTATCTGACTGCATTACGCTCAGAATCGTTTTTTCGAATGCAGTTGTTTATTATTGCATTCAAATTCTAATTAAAATTAAACACTATGATTAGCATACCTATATCCCTGCAGCTAGAGTATCAACTCTTCTTTTTTATTAATCATTTTTGTAAAAGCATTGAGAAGTATTAAAGATATTATAAGTTTTTCATTTATACTAAAATCGGTTTTGAAGAAAAATTGATTTTTGGAATTTTTCTAATATTTGATACTATATTAAGTATTACGTCAATTTACTTAAGTAAAATTTGTATACCTTAACACCCATAATTGCCAATTTTATGAAACATTATATACATAAAAACGAGTATTTTTGGAAATATTCGAAGTTCTATATTTTGTACAAAATGTAACGTTAATGGTTTATTGGTTTTCAAAGTTTATCACACACATGTATATATATAGTATCTATGTAAGTTCAAAAATTCTTGATTTATCGTAAAATATTAATATCAAATTCAGTTTTCGTGAAATATATAAATTAATATATATTAATGTTTGCATAATGTTTTTGTCGTTTTTCCTATCGCATAGGTCATTTTTGAGAAATTCAAAAAATTTTCAACTAAATAAACTACGAATTACATCCACTTTCCAACCTGAAATATTTGCTATTCGTGAAATTCGGATCTTTTTTTCTGTTAGAAAAAGTGTCTTCAAACATAAAAACATAAAAAAATTCTTATCATTGTAAGACCAATACTTTTTTCGCTTTGCGCAAGATCTAAAATAAATTGTTATTTAAAAGAAATGAAAGTTATATTTTTATATAATAATAATTAATTAATTATTTGATACTTTTACAAAAATCATTATATTGATATTATCTAGCTATACAATATTTAATATTTATTCCATATGTCTAAAATATTAATTTATATTTGTGGAATCGAAAATATAGTATGTGTTAATATATAAAATATTATTAATTATTGTATTTGGTTACAGGAAGAAAGAGATGTATTGGTATATGGTGATCGTAGATGGATTACTAATTTACATTATGCATTTCAAGATGAAACAAATTTGGTAATATATAATTTTATTCCACTATAAATTTTATATATATATATATTATTTATATTATAATATGCATTTAAACACTTAATTATAAAAAGTATTTAAAAAATTAAATTTGGAAAAGTTAAGTTAAAAGAAAAAATAATATTTATTTATTATGTATTAATTTTAGATATATTTATTTTTTCATTTATTAGTACTGTAATTTTTAAACAAATATAATTGTTAATTTTTTTAGTATCTTGTTATGGATTATTATTGTGGAGGAGATTTGTTAACATTATTGAGCAAATTTTTTGACCGTCTTCCAGAAGATATGGCTAAATTTTATATCGCTGAAATGATATTGGCAATTAATTCAATTCACGATTTACATTATGTGCATCGGTGAGTCTCGCCTAATAAATTATTATTTATAATTATTCTATATTATTAAATAAAATATAAGGATATAAATTAAATTGTAAAATATTAAGTTTTATTTACCAGTTACTTCTTAATAATATAAAAGTTATTTTAATATTATAATACAGTAAAATACATTAATTAATTCTAATAATATATTATTTACAGAGATATAAAACCAGATAATGTATTATTAGATGCTAATGGTCATATACGTTTGGCTGATTTTGGATCATGTTTAAAAGTTGGCCCTAATGGTTATGTTGAAAGCAATGTTGCTGTAGGTACACCAGATTATATTTCTCCTGAAATATTACAAGCTATTGAAGACGGGCAAGGTTGTTATGGACGTGAATGTGACTGGTGGTCATTGGGAGTATGTATGTATGAAATGATTTATGGAGAAACTCCATTTTACGCTGAGTCACTCGTACATACTTATGCCAAAATAATGAATCATAAGGTAAAGGATATTTAATTATCTACATAATTAAAATTGTTTTTATTTTACTTTTAATTGCATTAATTCTATTAATATGTGTGTATATAATTTTTATTAATTAATATAATTTTATATTTTTATAGTATATAATTTAGTTTTTATTGTTCAAAACATAATATCCTGTTAGTGGTACAGACTGCTACATATTTTTATTTTAGTTTTAGTAATAAGGTATTGCTGATGTTATAATCATGGTGGTACATTTTATTTTTCCTTGGAGTTAGTAATAATTTGTCAATATTAGTTATGGTGGTATAAATGATAGGCTCTGGTCATCAAAGCTGTTTAAAAGCATTAAGCGGTTTAATACACCATACCATACCATTAATGTAACTATTTCATTTCAAAATTTTTAATATACTTACATGTATATGTATATAGAATATACTATTATATTTTATTTAAGTGGATTATAAGGAAGTATATATAAAAGAAACAAATTTTATATATAATTTTTAATTTATTTCATTTAGATTACCTATACACATGTATCAATAATTAAAGAGTTATTTTGACTTTGTTTATTTTTGTCTCTAAATTAAAATGTTTAAATCGGTTTCTTATTAATACTACTTTAAATGATGTCTACTTTAAGATTTAGATGGTTGTCGATTTAAAATTGTTAATTTTTTATTACTTTAGGACTTTCTGACACTCAAATAGAAATTGGAATGGTAAATTCTATAAATTCCTAAAAAATTAAATAATTTATTTAAACGTATTACATTTAGGTTGAAAAAAAAGAATGGCAATCAAAAGTTGACATTATAAATACATAATTTCAACAATTAATTTTAAAACATAATTGAATTAAGTGTACCAAATATCATTAAATAAAATAAGTGTTCTGGGAGACCGACAGACTGTATAGTACCATTTGTGTTATATTTTACCACAGTACTACTTATAGGATATACATCCAAGATATTTTAGAGCATTTGTTGACATACAATGTATCTAAAATTTTGGGAAAATTATGAATTATATAAATTAATTTCTATTATAAAATATATCCATTTTTTTTAGAATTGTTTTGATTTTCCAAATGATCCAGAAGTACAAGTATCTGAAGAAGCAAAAGATTTAATGAAAAAGCTTATTTGTAGTGCTGAACAAAGACTGGGTCAAACTGGAATACATGATTTTAAAGTAAGTTTAATATTGCATTTGTCATATTATAGGTATTATACTTTATTATTTATAACTTTTGTATGATTCAAATAACTATATTATCTAGGAACATAATTGGTTTGTTGGTGTTGACTGGGATACAATTAGAGATAGTATTGCACCATATATTCCTGAAGTGTCTAGTCCTACTGATACAAGTCATTTTGATGTTGAAGAAATTGATATTAAAACTGACATTTTTCCTCCTACCCCTTCTAATCCTATTTTTTCTGCTCTTCATTTACCTTTCATTGGATTCACATTTACTCAAAACAGTTTTGTGTCAGATCTTGGATCTATTGGAAAGTCAATAACTTCAGGAAAAACGACCAAAAGAATGCGATCAAATGATGGACAAAACGAATTAGATGGTATGAAATAGTTTGTACATTTAAAGGCAAAAATTAAAAATTGTAATTATGATATTAAAAAAATAAAAAATATCTATAAACCTTAAATTACTATAAGTTATTAAATATAAAATTATTACAATTTGTTGACTAAAAATATAACATATTTATGAAATTTTTATTTACCATCTATTTCATAGAGGTAACAAAATTTTGAATTATAAGTAGGTATTTAAATGTGATATTAAAGTTGAATATTATTATAAAGAAATATAAAAAGAATATCATTTGAGCCATTTCATAATCATTATGTAAAAATTATGGAAGAAAAAAATTTAAGTAATCAATTAAATATAATAATAAAAGAATTATATATTTTTGTTTTTAATAGATAAGCTATTAATAGTATAACTTTTTTTATGATTTGATAAAATTCTTAAAATTTGATAGAATATATCTTAAAGTTTCTAATATATTTTTTCTTATGATGTTGAAAAATATGTATTTGTACATTTTTATCTTAATATTAATAAAGTTTTATTAATATAAAATCATATATTATTTTATTATATAGAATTCATATTTTATGTTTAGATTCTGAAGATCAATTAAAAAAATACAAAGAAAATAAAATACATAATGCATCTATTGGTGATGAAAAAGAATTAGACAATATAATAAAAAAATTTCAGCAAGAAAAAGAAGAACTTCAAAAAGTTAGTAAATATTTTTTATTAATATTTTATATTTATTTATTGAGGTTTTAAAATTACTTTAATTTAAACATGATTAATATTTTTAATATAATTTTGTTATCTATTATAAAATCTTTTTTTATTTTTACATATTCATCAAATTTTGAATTTGTTTTAGGAAAAACATGATATACAAGAAAAATTAAAAATCCAAGAAATAGAGTTAATGGATGCTTTGGGGCAAAAAAATAATGCCATGACTGAATATGGTCATGTTTCTAATAAGTATGTTATCAAATATCTTTATTTTATATTCAATGATATTAATATGTTTTATAATTTACTTTAATTAATTTTATTAATAGGTTATCTGAACTTAGACAGCATAAACAAAAACTTTCTAGACTTGTTAGGGATAAAGAAGAGGAGTTAGAGGAAGCTATGTCAAAAATTGATATTTTACGCCAAGAAGTACGGCGTTCAGAAAAAGCCCGAAGAGAACTAGAAAGCCGATTAGAAGAATCTACAGTTGAAATTACAAATGAACGTAAACTACGTGAGAAAAATGAAGATATATGTCATCAAGTATAAATTTTAATACTTTAAATTATTTATTATATAAATATATAGATAACTGTATTCCATATTATTATTTTCAGTATAAAATTGAAATGGAAAGATCTAATCCACAATCATTTACTAGTAATACTTTTGAAACAAATGAAAATGTTAATCAACGAGCAATGCAAGAAATAATGCGGTATGTAAAATGATTTACAATTTTTATTTTTCATAAATAATAAAGTAATTTCCTAAAAGAAAATTGTTTAAAATTTCAACCTAGTAAATAATTAATAAATATCTTGTTTTTCATGGAATTTATGTTTTACTTATATAAGGAAAGTTTAATGCAGTAAAATGGTGCCAATAAAATATAATAAATAATAGAAAGTTGTGTTTTTAATTTGAAATAAACTAGAATATCTAAATATTTTTGTGTGTGTATTTTTGTATTTTTGTATTATTGGCTATAACTAATTAATTGTTTTGTTCAGTATTCAATAAATAAGAAATTTTAGATTTGTATTTAAATTCTGGCAATATTGTGCTCATCATAGCTTCACACATTGTTTTGTTATTTATTTTATCATTAGTAAAATAAATAAATAATCTATTTTAATTAACTTATTTTAAAGATTATTTGTTAAGCCATGTTTTAATTTTTTTATTATATTATTACATATATAAATATAATATTTCTCTAATAATTTTGGAATATTTCATAAAGATCTCTAATGAAGTTTGTTCTGAACTGTTGTATACAATAATAATTATTATGATAAAATGTTAAAATTATATTCTTAACTTATTTAAAATTTGATATAGGTTTGTAAATATTAAAAATCATATCAGTGTTCTTTACTTTAATGGTGGTATACTTAATTAATTAATATTCATTTTATAATTACTAGATTGAAAGGAGAAATTGAACGGTTAGAAGTTGAATATAATGAAAATATTTGTAAAGAACAAGCAAAATACAATTTAGATACTAATAAATTGAAAGATCAAATATTTGAAAATGAAGTCATTCAGAAGGCTTTAGAAAAAGATGTAAGTTATTGTATTGATTAAAAATCACTTATTTATAATAATATAATAAAAGTTATGACTAAATTTATATTCTTACATTATTAATCTATTTATTAAGACAATTTATAAAATTACATATTACAAATTATTTATTTATTTTTTAATTTAAATTACTATTTCAGTAAAATTATTTATTAAAATATATTTTACAAACGCATTCATATTTTTAGAAAAAGGAAAGTAATGATATTATTCGAACAATTGAATTTGAACATAAGCGTTTAAAAGATGAATTACACGTGAAAAAACAAACTATTAGCCAATTAGAATCTCAAATATCGGATATAATTCAGTGGTAATACACTAATAAATACATTTTTTTTTTATTGAATATATTTACATTTTTTATTCCTAGAATTAATTATTATTTTTAGGATTAGTGATGAAAAAGATGCTCGAGGATATTTACAAGTTTTAGCTACAAAAATGAAAGAAGAATTAGAATATTTAAAACAGTGTCCAAATAATAATAGCCAATCAGCTTTGGTAAAAATAAGAAATATCGATTAAATATTATTTTATTTAATTGAATAATTATTGATGTTTTTATATTATTAAATAATTTTATAATGCTAAATTAAAATTTTTTAAAATCTTTAAATATTAATTCTGAAATTAATTTAATATTTTTTTTATATAAAATTTAGTTTTTTGTGTCTTATAAATATTTGACACAATTTGATAAATTTATAAATTTTATTCTAATTGTTTATCATTTATAAATATATAATAATTTATGAATAACATATATTTTAAAATAATTTTTTATTAATTTGAATATTTTCTTTTATTAATATTCACTTAAAATGTTAGCATTTATTAATAATGATAAAATGCTAATTTCTATAATATATATTCTGGCATGGATAGGCTACGTATAGGTGTGGAGGGATAGTTATATTTTGATTAACATTTGAATGCAATCATCGTATTCGAAAAATCGATTCTGATTTAAGTTTACTCATTTAATACAAGTAATGATAATAAATTATTGTTTAAAATTTTCACATATTTATTAAAATGCATACCTACTCATTTAAATTTAGATTTGAACATGAGTTCTAAAATTTAGTCATATGTGAATACCCAATAAAATTTTCAAGTTTCAAGTTCAATATTGCTGAATTTTCATAATTTTTTGACAGTTTTTCTACGGAATAAGTTCAATTTTGAGAAATTAAAAAATATCCCAAATAAATTAACAGCTACATCCACTATCCTACCGGAATCATTTCATTTGTGAAAATTGGAACATTACTTTTGTTCAAAAAAGTGCTTGTAGAAATAAAAATATAATAATGACATTTATTGTATAAAACCTGTTGCTTCTTTTAGCAAATAAATTTAAATGAATTTATATATTTTAGGATAATAGTTGGAGAAATAGGAGAAGTCAAAAACTTGATAAAATGGAGCTATTAAATCTTCAAAGTTCACTGCAATCAGAAATTCAAGCTAAACAATCAATAGGTGAAGAATTGAGCAAAACTCGATCAGAATTAATTGCAATGCAAAAGTATGGTTAATATTGATATTTTACATTAGGTTGAAAAAAATCCTATCTATCATTATTTCATTTTTATTGTAACATTTAGATTTATTTTCCATTTTTAAATTATTATATTTTATTTTTGAAAATAAGGATCACTACTGTAGGTTTTTCCTATTCTATTTATGCAAAATGATTTGTACGTATAATGTACCTATGTAATTGTATACAACTAAAACATTGTATTAAGATGTATGTTAATAGTGTGTCTGAAAAATAGCAAGTTTAGATAATAGATCTTCCTAGATTTTAGAATATTACATTATCTATGAATTGCAATTTCTAAAATGTAATTTTATTTCTTAAAATCAAAATGGCTATTTTATAAATAACATACTTTATAGTGGTAACATTTTTTTTATAAAAGTAAAATATGCATCATTTTTTAATAATACAATTTTGTTTTTTACCAATTGATATTAAAATATATTATAATTTCTACCATCTTTTATTTAATGAAAATAAAAAATCTTAATTTGTATAATAGAGATTAATAATAATAAAATAAAATTATTTAGATATATTTCTTGAATTTTTAATGTTTGCTTATTTTAAAATACCAACGTTAATCTATCTATACTAATATAGTGTGTATTTCTTTGCTTTGTCACATTGATAATATATTAATTAACAAAATTAATGTATTTTAACTGATTTATTATATAAAATTTAATTTGTAATTTATTTTTACAATTTTGATTTATGTTTTAGAATATACACATTTTTATATTATTTTTCAATTCATAATTGTATTATTTATAGTTTAAGTATTGACTTGTGGATAATATATTTAAATAAATAAAAACCCAAATCCACAAAAGTCGATGTTTTGCACTGATGATGGTAACTTTGTTATCGAATTATGTATTTGCTTAAAATAAAAGTAAATTTTTATGGATTTGGGTTTTTATTTATTTAAACATAATTGTATTGTATATAAAAAAAACATTGTTCCAATGAAATTTAAAAAGTGGTATAATAATTTATTATTATTATTATTTTTTTTTTTTTTCAGAGAATTAAGAGATTTTCACCAACGATATGAATCTTTAGTATATAATATGAAGGATAAAGATGATATAATAAAAGAATTGCAAAATCAGTTGGATGCTAGACAATCTTGTGAGTTAAAATATTTTATATTCTTTACTTATTTATTTATTTATTATAATTATTATTTTTTTTTTTTGTTATTTGGGGGTTAATATTTTATTATTTAATTACTGTGAATAGATGAACAGATATTTGGTTATTTTTTATTATTTATTATTTCTTTTAATAAAAATATGGATTAGTTTATTTATGGAACATTGAATATTTGTAGTTTAGTGTAGTTACATAATTTTATTTGACTAGTAAAGTAGCAATATCACAGAATATTATGACCATTATAATATTATTAAACCAGAAGAGACACTCATAAGAAAATTACATGTAGTCATATGGGGAATCGACAATTTCGAACTAATTGCCTGCCTTCAAACTGGGAAAATATAATACCGCATACAATAATCAGCAATAATTAGCAGGATATTTACAATTATTTTGTAATAATTCATTTAATACAGTAAAATATAGTTATTACAGAGTAAGTGAATAATATTATATTATTAGCATTAGGCTCCAGCATATATAGTAAAGACACAGTTTATCAATAGGTAATTAGGATTAATAAAACTAGTGAACTAAAGCTAGGGCTAACATTAAAATAAAAGATTAAAATTAAATAAAAATTAAAAGGTTACAGCAGAATAAAAATAAAAAACAATAAAAAATAAATAAATAAATTTAATTTTAATTTTATTAGTTATTGATTAATAATATGGTCACAGAATTATTCATTAATTAATCATTTATTCTGTGATATGGTTTTCAGTTTTTACCTTATCAAATTTAATCACATTTATTATCAATACAATTAAATAACAATTATATTATTATGAATGCCTGAACTCTTATCATTATAATGATGTATCTTCCATTATTCAAACAATATTTACACAGTTTATATTATTTGTTGTAATTTTTATTTTCTTAAGTTTAACTTATTATACTTATTATATTTTTAAAATGACTGAATATTTTAATTAATTAAATACAAATTTAAACAAATTTATTTTTAATTTAATATATGCATACTCGTTTTTTCTATTTTTCTATTTTACATTTATTTTAATATTTAAATCTTTAATAATGGAGATCATTATATTAGTTTTATTTTATAATATGAAATAATTTAACATAGGGTCATAGTGATTCAATAAGAACCAAGTAGGTCTAAAATGGTAGATTCATAGTTCAATAATTATTCGGCATGTTTAAAATTCTAGGCTAGTGGATCAATAATAAGGTATGTCGAGTAGTGTCCCATGATCAGTAATATGTATTTATTATCCGCCAACTATCTGTTTATAAAGTTTTAGTTATGTATTCATATTTTTCCTATCGGATAAATGTATATAAACTACAAGTTGAAAAATTTGTTATTTATCTAAAAGTATTTATTTTGTATTTTAATATTTTAATAATTTCAAATTTTAATATATAGTCTTCATATAAAATATGACAATGATGTTACAGTATTCTTTTTAGTTATTACAGTATTAAATAAAAGTTTTACTTAATTTAATATGATTTATATATGTCAATGAGAAAATTCTAATATTCAATATGTTTGTAAGAAACACTTTACATTTAATGAAAATAAATATAAAATATGAGCAATGAAATAAAAAATATAAAATTGAAGAAAAATGGTCAATTAAACCATTTATCATAAATGCTATTAATGATATAAATAAATAACTAATAAAAAATAATTATTTTATGTTATGAGAAAATAAATAAAATATAAATTCATTAATATTATACACATATATAATAAATATAATATATATGTTACGGTCAATGTGTATAATTGGTCATTGTAATACAATGCCCGGGCAATGTGTACAATGCCCGATTTTAATGGTCAATGTAGATAATTATATACTCTGCCCGGGCATTGTATACAATGACCAAAGTATGGCGGGCAATTTTAAGTGTAATTTATATAATTTTTATTTATACATATTATATTATAATTAAAATAGGAAAATACATAATAAATAATATTAAATTATTCAAGTTTTATTTATTTAATTAAACAAATACTTTTATTTATTTTTGCAATTTCCATTGTCATGGCATTTTGATATGCATAGCTTACCCGAAGCTCTACATTTACATAATTACATTTGATTATTATTTAATGTGTAAAAGCTAAAATACCCACCTTGTAATATTATGTTATTGTAAATTAATAGATTACCACAGACACATTATTAGTACATTCCAATTTGTCAATAATAAAATTATCGATACAACATTTTCGACTCGGAAAATGTAATATATCTGTCTAAACCCCATAAAATTCAATCATTAATAATGTCACAGAATATAACAATCAGAATGGACACTGATAAGAATTTACACAGGCAGCATAGGACTGGAGTAAAATCAGTCGCCATTTTCTTGGATGCGATGTTACCATTGTTTATACTATGCTATCAATGATAAATTGCATATTATTCTGTTGTCACGTTTCACGGTGAGCTGTGAAGGCGCCTTTAATGTTTATTCTGCGTCTCTGCGACTGTTTCGACTTTTCGAATTGTGAATCGTACTTATAATCACAGAATATAACAATATAATATAATAATATTATAATATTGTGTTATACTTTTTTTATTCATTACAAACATTTTTTTAATAAAATGGTACTGAAGTGTATAGTAAGAATGTGTTTGAATTCAAAATCCATAATCCATAAATCAATAATTTGAAGTTAGTTATAAAATTATTACAGATTAATAGAGTCAATATTTAAAGTTAAACACAGAAAACAATAATAAATAAATAGTTTATACAAATTCTTGTTATTATCAATGTGTAAACATTGATAACATCGCATCCGAGAACATGGCGACTGATTTTGAGATAAGAACGAAGTGTCCACCCCCTGATAATGTCTTCAAAAGTTACTTTAAATTATATAATATTAAATATTTAACACTATATTTTAGTTACTAGACAAATGTAATAAAACGAAATACACTCAACTAATATTTTAAGTTAGCATTATATTATTATGCACTAAATCAATTTGTACCCATATTTTATAAATACATATTTATATTTTATTCTATATTTTTCACAGAAAAGTTTACTTTGTCCGGCCATGCTTGGGCATTGTATACAATGACCGGTCATTGTATTACAATACCCGGTCAATGTGACTAATTTGTATAATAAATTAAGCATTGCCCAAATCTAGTGGACATTGTACACAATGCCCGGGCATTGTATTACAATGCCCAAATTATACACATTGACCGTAACATATATAATAATTAAATGTATATTTTAGGATACAAATAAAAAATTTGTTTTCAATATTTTAAAATAATGCCAAAATATTGCTTTAGTATTTATAATGAATTATCTAGTTTTTAATTAGGAGTATAATAAACCACATTCTTTATTGAAATTTTGTACCAGTGCTATATATTTTAATTATTTTTCTAACAGTAAATGATGATAAAAACTACCATTTTGTTTAAAATCATAACTTCTCATAATTTATAGTAATTAATAATTATACTATCACAGAATTGAATAATAATATATCTCATATTATTTATATTATTTAGATTAGGTTAATATAAGTATTTAAGAATAAGAACATAATTTTATTTCATTTATGTTATCTATTTTAATTCTTATTAGCAATTGTTTTCTTTTTTGTAAATGGAAGATAAAAAGTATTTAGGCAGGGACATAGCTAGGATTATACATATGGGGTGGCCCAAAAGTGGCCAAAAATTTATGGGTGTGGCACAATTTGAAAATTGCTATGAAAATATATCTGCTCTGTACACATCTGATGATCTTTTTTTTTTTTTTTTTGCTCGCCAATTCAATTTTAAAACGCTTACCCCGCATGATTTTTTGAACGTAGCTAGGATTATACATATGGGGCCAAAAGTGGCCAAAATTTTATGGAGGGTGGCAGGGTGGCATACATGTTATATCCACCTCTCAAAAATAAAATAGATACTTCAATTTTTAATATTATGTTTTTAATCATTATAATTATTATTATATGAGTATGGAGTACCTATATTATTTTTATATTATTTTTCTCGTTATTTTTCGTATGATTATATTTTGAACATCAAAATAATGGGGTGGCCAAGAAAATTTTTGGGGTGGCCTGGCCACCCCAGGCCACCCCGTAGCTACGTGCCTGTATTTAGGTATGTTATATTAAATTACCAAGTTAAAATACAGTTAAATAATAATGTATCTACTTCAAAATAATCATATTCTGTATTTTCAATTATGTCAATTATTTTTTGATAGAATACAAATTTATATGGTTATTAAAATTTTGATAGCACTAAAAAAATATATAATATTAAATTAGAATATTAATTTGATAATTTACGTAATTTTGAATTAATATTAAATACTGGAGTAATTAGTAGAATATATGTAATTTTTATCATTACTTTTTATTATTATTTTATTAGGAAATTATATATATTTATTACTAAACAAAATATTGTATAATTCATTAAGTTATTCATGACCAGTGTTGATAATTCAATTTTGATTAAAATGCAAAAATTATTTAAAATCTTACTGATATGTATTAATACAATTATTGATTTTAACTTAAAAATGTAGAATTAATAATCATAAATAAATATATTATATATTAATTTTTTATAACTTTATTATTAATAATTATATTTATAACCTATAACTACTTCTGTAATATGAAAATTGTAAACTACAGTAAATACTAAATATCGAATTGAATTGAATTTTATTTTATTTATCATCCAATTATTATATAACATGTATCTGGTGACCCGTCATTTCGACGCACGTCAAATAGACGCGGTCATTTCGACGCGAAACAATTTGACGCATACCACATTTCGGCGCATGCAAATTTGACGCATTACAATTTGGGCGCAATATCATCGCCATATTATTTTTTGTCCGCATCCTTCACGTTCTTAACACAAAGCCATTGTTTATAAGAAGATCTTGTCCTCGTTGGCTTTTTATATATTCCAACGGCATTTTTTTTATATTAAATATTACTTTAATAAATTTTAAAGTTTAAATTTTAAAATATAATGTGTCGTACTGTCGTCGTTGTTGTAAATGAGTAGACTGATGTAGTATGTAGACGAATATAAGTTTATCATTTTGATATCCAACAATCCATAAATAATAAAAATGATAAGGTAACAGTTACGTATTGTATTTTATAGCGTTATAACCATTATATATAAATAATATTATAAAAACATAGTTTTAATATTAAGCATTATAATAAAAAAAATAATTTGCGCCCAAATTGTAATGCGTCCAAATGTGGTATGCGTCAAATTTGCATGCGCTGAAATGTGGTATGCGTCAAATTGTTCCGCGTTGAAATGACCGCGTCCATTTGACGCGCGTCGAAATGACGTATATCCCATGTACCCATATGCTTAATTTACTAATATATAACAGCTATATGCCTATATCTTATGAAATTATATTGATTATTATAAGTTATTTCAAAAATTAAATATAATTATAATGAATTATAAATATTTAATTATTATTTATTTTTATAAAAAAAAAAACTAAACAAAATAATTGTGAAAAATGATCTAAAAAGTTAAATATAAAATGAAAAATAAAAATGATGTAAATAACATTTAATAACAATAATAGCATAATAATAATAATAATAATAATAATAATAATAATAATAATAATAATAATAATAATAATAATAATAACATTTTTCTTTTTAAAACTACATTTAAACTATAAGAAAAAAATTAAAAATTACATCACATCAAATTTGTTGCTTTCTATTGTTATACTTCTTGTATTCACTATAAATATTTATAATAATAATAATGATAATATTATTAAAAAATCAGGCAAGTCATGTTTGAACATATTATAATTTTTACATTAATATCTAGTTAGTCCATTTCTTAAAATTGATATAATAATAAATATTAAGCAACTTAAAAAAAAAAAAAATGTAGTTTATTTTAAGTTTATACATTATTCGAAAGAAATGAAATAATTAATAAAATATTCATATTCATATACTTATACTTATACTTAAATATTATTTTATTAATATATATTAATTTTGTTTTTTATATATATTTTTTTTTCAGTTTATAATCTTAGTTATATTTATATATATATACAGTGTAATCAGATTTTTAAATAATATAATATAGGTACTTTAAAACTTTACTCAGAATTATAATTTTTTTTTCTACTGCTCTAAAAACTTAATTATACATTTATTTATATGAATATAAAATACTTTTAAATTTTCACGCAAATTTATGATAAGTTTATTATTTTAAATAACGATTTATTATTTTGATTATGAATTATATTTATTTATTTATTATTCATATAAAGTAAATGAAAATTGAGTAAAATAAATAAAAATTGTCCAAATTACATTAAATAAATATTTAAAATTATACATTATCTACAACTTTAAATTGTAATTAATAAAACACTTATGGATAAATAATTACATAATTTAATCATTTATTTTTTTGTTCTTAAAACCTTTTTTTTTTAATTTTGTTGAATTTTATTTGTTTGAAATACTGTAATTATTTATTTGTAACTGTTTCATCAGTTACATATACTTATATATCAAATATTCAAATTGCTGTTACTTGTATAATTTTTTAACTTGTGAATTTGAATTAATTTTATTTTTTAATAATATAATGTGTATGATCAAATTATTAGGTTTTCATTAATAGAAATTTAATTTCATGTCCATAATAAAATTATATAAATATATTCTAATTATTTAAGAATCTGTATAAATTTATATATATATATATATACTGTATTTATTATATTATTTTATTTAATTAGTCAAGTTGCCTTTATTTATTGGATTATCGAGTTGTGTTTGGGGGCTCGTCATTATCTTGTTTCAATACTATTTCTGACTAGAACTTCTTTTTCTAATAGGTTTGTAATGATTAAATTATTGTGTGAAAACATCTTGTTATTAACCTTAACATTAGTGTTTTATTAACATTACTAGATGTTTGAAGGAGGTTATTTAATTATTTAGTGAGTCTTTTATATAATTATTAAATAAGAGTTAATATACATATATTATATTAACATTATATATTATAGTGTGATTAGATTTCATGTGTGTTATGTTTTTAACATACCGATTGAATATTTTGATGAAATGAACCAAATTATTAATGATACCCTTAATTAAATTTTACGAGTACATTATATAATATAGGTACATAAATTAATTTTAGTAAAAATAAATGTATTATTTAATTGTACCTATTTTATTATATTTTTGTAATATATTGATTATACATATAGATATTATTAATATAATATACCTAACATACCTAGTTATTTTAATTTAATTTTGCAAATTTATTATTTTCTTAATTAAAACTAATAAATATTATATTTTTGAAAAAAAATTCATAATGAATATTGATAAAAAATTTTATAATATTAATTTAAAATCTTTATATGTTTTGAATAAGTAATTACATTTAAAATTGAATAGTGTATTTATTTAATTTTTATATGTTATAAATTATTAAGTTATATAAGTGTAATATTTCTATTATATGTAAATTGCTATCTATTACATAAAGGATTTTATGTTGAAAATAAAATATATAATTTATTCCTATTCTTAAATATTATATTCTATAATAGAATTGTATTTTTATAATAAATTCTAATTACAAAATATTAATGTATTATTATCAAAATAGAATTTGAAATTTCGTGTTTCCTACTTTTTAAACACTGCTATTAAATGTTTTAATTAATATAGTATAAAATGAAACGTTTATAGAATTACTCAATAATTATATTACAGTTGTGTACAATGGAAAATTACACTATTTTGACGTTTTTAAACTAGGGAACCTTATAATATAATATAGTCCAATAAAGTTTTTCAATAGAGATAATAAGACAATTTATTATTTCATTAAATGTATGCATGCACAATACAACTTTAAAAAGTTAAGTGGCTATTAAACCTCTTATTTTTGACACAAAATTTAAATAAAATTATTTTTTTTAAACACTTTGATATTTTAACATTTTTTCTAAATAAGAAATTGACTGATTTACTGTTATCAAATTTTTTAATAATATAATTTGTACAATAAAATATTTAATAATGTTATAATTTAACTAATCTTTGAGATAAAAAAATTATTGTAGTAAACCTATGGGTTCCTTTATCAATAAATTCGTAATATTATTTATTTGACGCTAATCACAGACCGTATAATTTATTAATTTTTTTTTTTTTTTTTTTTTTTTTTTTTTTTTAACATCCTACAGACGTTCTTTAATATTATAAACAACAAATCAATGAAAAATACAAATTGGTATATGAATAAAAAATATGAATAGGTCTTTTATCAAATCCTAATAAAAGGTCATACATAAAACAAAACAAAAATATATCTGAAAAAAAAATAACTTGTTTTTGTCAACCGTTCCAAGTCAGATTTCTATTTACTATATATATGATTAAAAATTCTCTGAGTAAACAACGAGAATTTAAAAACTCATATTTCAGGCCTAAACACTTAGAGTGTTCCTTAAGTTGATCTTATACATGTGTTGTGTAATAGTGAAAAATGTTATTTACACTTTAATAAATACTATTATAATATATAAATATATAGTATGTAAAGTTATTTTCTTTTCTGGAAAATAAGACAATTATTGGAACTGACTCCATCAAACTCAAAAGTAGAATGCAGTTAAACATATAGATTTACTAATATATAAATAAAAATTGCTTGAAAGAAATTAATTATTTTTAAGTTTTGTTTAAAAAATATGTGTTGATATTTTAAAAAATATGCAAATTTTATTACACAGCATACACAAAAATTAAAATTATAAAAACTAACCTATAACATATTAATTAATTCATATGTGTAAATTCCTTTATCATAAAAATATTTTCATTTTGGACTAAATATATTCGACTCACATAATTGTGTTAATCAAATTAAGATTTGTTTTTTAGTTAAAATGAAGATATCTGTAATCATTCAATTTTGGAAATAGAAGTTAAATTTAAATATTACTAAAGTTGCTTAGAAAATAATTAGTTCTATTCAAATCTGGTGCAAATAACTATTAAATAATTTTGTAAAATTGTACTGATTGGGGAAAGGAAAATATTTTATTATATTAAAAAAAAAAATAATTGTATTACAGTAAGGTTCCAGGCTTATTTATTACCCTCAAAACATGTTATTTTCACATTGAACACTTCTGTAACGTAATTATTGGGTAATCCTGTATTTATATAGATGTTTATGTTTATGTTTATGTTTATGTTTATGTTTATGTTAATTATAATTATTTTATTATTTATAGTTTTAGGTCAATCTTCATGTTCACCGCTATCATATTTAGATCATTTTTTAAATGAATCTGCAACTGGAAATAATAATAAATCTAATTTAAGTGATAGTATTGATAGTTATGACAGAAGTTTTGATGAAAACAAAGCACTGTCTATTAGAAAGTCCAGCTTTTCAGATTTCAATAACACAGTTAGTTGTTTATAATATGTTTTATAAATTATTATTTTAGATTCTGAGCGTAGCGAAGAATATATTGGTTTTACAATGATGTGTGTCTTTTTTTTTTTTTTTTTTTAAGTATGAAGACGACACTTTTACTACCCGAAATAATGCTCCGATTATCACGAATAGCATATGTTGCCGGTAGGAAGGTGGATGTAGTTGGTACTTTATTTAGGTCATTTTTCGAATTTCTCAAAATTGACCTTAAGTGGTAGAAAAAACGACGAAAAAATGACGAAAACCGGCATTTTTCACGAATACTTCGATAAATTCGATTTCAATATTTCACGATAACTCGGGCAATTTTGAAGTTAGAGACTTGAAAGTTTTTTTGGGTGTTCTCATAGCTACTATATATATATGTGATAAAATTTGGGAAGGTTTGGTTAATTTTTCTACAAAATATAGGATTTTGAATATTTCGTAAAATTCTCGTTTTTACGTATATAATGTTTGATAAAATTTTCAATTTTTGGCATTAAGGTTTGAAAATTTTACTGAAATATATTTATATATTACTTAACATTAATTCAAAATATTAGAAAAATCCCTAATCTCATTTTTTTTTTATAGCTGTTTAAAGTTGATATTTTTAGTTTAAACGAAAATATTATGAAAAAAAATGACGAAAAAACGGCATTCACAAAAACTCTTGCTTTATGGGAGACGTGTTGGTGTAGTAGGCGTAACATTCCCGAACGCTACCTTGGTATTAAGCACCGGATGGGTGACCGCCGTTTTTTTTTTTTCTGAAATCATATCAAAATATTAGAAAAATCCATAGTCTCAATTTATATAACTGTTTAAAATTGATATTTTTATTTTTTTGTTTTTATGTCCGTTGACACTTTTACTACCCGAAATAACGGTACGATTTTCACGAACAGCATATGTTTCCGGTAGGAAAGTGGATGTTCTTGGTACTTAATTTAGGTCATTTTTCGAATTTCTCAAAATTGACTATGCGTTAGAAAAAACGATGAAAAAATGAAAGATCGGAAATATATTAATCAATACCTACATTATCTGACTGAACTTCGCTCAGAATCGTTTTTTTTTAATGCAATGGTTTATCATTGCATTCAAATTCTAATTAAAATTGAATACTATGATCTGCACACCTATTTATTGTTTAATTTTTTTTTTTTAGAATTCAAATACTTTAATTAGTGAAAAAGGTAAATGTCATCAGTTTATTGTTAGAACTTTTTCTTCCCCAACCAAGTGTAACCATTGCACTTCATTAATGATTGGACTTGTCAGACAAGGTGTGATATGTGAAGTATGTGGATTTGTTTGCCACACAATTTGTTCTGATAAAGTGCCATTGCTATGTCCAGTACCACCTGATCAAAGTACTTATTTAAATTAAAAATAAAATAATGATTAAAAATGAATAATATTTACTTAAAGTACATTTTTATTTTAGCAAAACGACCATTAGGAATTGATCCTACTCGTGGTATAGGTACTGCTTATGAGGGTTACGTTAAAGTACCACGATCTGGAGGTGTTAAAAAAGGATGGGTACGACAATTTGTTGTAGTTTGTGATTTCAAATTGTTCTTATATGATATATCACAAGATCGAAATGCTTTACCTGCAGTTACTGTATCACAAGTGTTAGATATGCGTGATCCAGAATTTTCAGTTTCTTCTGTTAGAGAATCTGATGTTATTCATGCTGGAAAAAAGGACATACCTTGTATATTTCGTGTATGTATTTTGTCAATATTTTAATTACCAATATATTAATTAAATTATTAAAATGTTTCTAGATTACTACATCACTTTTAGATCCACCTGGTGTAAAATATCATACATTAATGTTAGCTGATACTGAAAGTGAAAAAAATAAATGGATTGTTGCTTTAAGTGAATTGCATAGAATATTAAAACGGAATAATTTACCTAATACTACGGTAATAATAGTTCAAATAAATTTTTATTTGTAATTTTCTTAACAATTTATTTTTAAATTTAGATATTTAAAGCAAAAGAACTTGTAGATAATACAATTACAATTACCAAAAATCCAATGGCAAGTGCTATAATTGATCCTGATCGACTAGTTATAGGAACAGAAGATGGATTGTACTGTATTGATTTAGATCAATTAGGTATATAAATACTTGTATTATATAAATTTATAATATATATTTCATATTATGGTTGTTTACATAATTTTTTATTTTATCAATATTAGAAATTGCTAGAATTGGTGAAGCAAAGAAAATTTACCAAATAGATTACATAACAGAAGAACAACTTATTGTTGTTTTATCTGGTAAACAAAGACAAGTTCGTTTAATTCCTGTGCGAGCTTTAGATGGTGATGAAGTTGAGTGGGTTAAGGTAATTGAAAGCAAAGGTTGTATAACATTCTGCACTGGTTTAATGAAAAAATATCCTGGAATATCGAATCTACAATATTGTTTATGTATAGCAGTTAAAAGACAGGTAAAATTAATTATTGTTTTACATTACTTAATTTAGAATGAAATTTATTAATTTACATTATAGAATACTTCTCAGGTGATAATTTATGAGATAACTAGAACTAAGCTGAGACACAAACGACTAAGAGAAATAATGCTTCCTTCCCAAGCTCAAAATTTAACAATATTTACTGATGGACGATTATGTGTTGGATACCATTCTGGTTTTAGTATATATCATATAACTGGAGATCATCATCCAATATGTATGATATTACCTAATTATTTATTATTTATTGTTTTATTAATAAATGTTTTGACCTAACAGCTTTAGTTCATCCTGATAATCATATGATGGGTTTCTTATCATATTCTGCAATGGATGCTATAAAAGCAATTGAGCTTCCTAGAGGAGAGTTTTTATTAATTTTTCAGTCATTAGGTATTTATGTTGATTCTCAAGGTCGAAAATCAAGAGATAGAGAAATCATGTATCCAAGTGATCTTCTTGATGCTAGTAAGCTTAGTAATTTTATATTGAATATTTAAAATTATTTTTTATGTTTCTTGTTAAATTTCTTTAGGCTATTGTGATGGTCATTTATTAATATTTAGTGACTCGCATATAAATATATTTAATGCTGATAGTGGTGATTGGATTCAGACTTTGAATTTAAGAAATTCACATCCTATAAATAATACTGGTTCTTTAACTGTGTGTTATATTGATGATTTACCTTGTATTATATACTTGGCCAACATACACCAAAGTATGCTGACATAATATTTTATTTTTAATGCATTAAATTAATTTCATTACTATTATAGGAGAACTAATCAATATTAGATGGAGAGACATGGCTGGTAGTATGTCTATTCCACGTACTAGAAGAAGATTTTCTATGCGTGAAGGACAAAAAGCGATTCGTGGACCTGATCGGCGATCAAAAATAATATCAGCTCCTACCAATTTTAATCATATTAGTCACATGGGTCCGGGAGATGGTATACAAATACAAAGATTACTTGATTTACCTACAACAGTTGAGACGGCAGATTCCATCCCGCCAACTAAGGTATTTAATACATTATTATTTGAAATAAGTAGTAATAATGTATATTATCAATGTCTTTTCTATAGTCTCTCCAACCATTTACTTCAACAGCCAGTAAACATTCATTTCAGATTTCAAGAAATCCATCACAGCAACATTCTACAATAAGTGGTAATTTAATTACCTATATTATACTAAATAATAAAATATAATTTCAATTTAATGTCAGTGTATTTTTTTAAAAATTAAATAAAATTATAACTACTAAATCAAATGATAAGTTAAAAATATAATAAATTCATTAAATTTCTTGTTTATTAATATTGTTGCCGATGTTATATTTCATTAAAGTTAAATAGATTTTAACAATGATTTATGGTTATTATTACAATTTGAATATTGTAATTTAGACAAGTTCAAAATGGGAAGAGTAAAATATGGGATTGATATGAATCATCAATCGCTCGAAGAAAGTAAACATTTATCATTACGTTCAGATATTAATAAAACTATTTATCATCCAATTGTTGGTAAGCTAGCATGACTTCCTATGTAGTTATATTGACTATTGTAAAAATAGTGCAAGTAGAAATTAGAAATATAATTTTAGAATTTCTACTGAAGAATGAAAAATCCATATAATTCTGGACTGTAATAATTTAATCTAATACATTGTATTTGAATAATTACAAAATTGGTCTTTACCCATTATTTCCAATATGAACTTGTGTAATTAATAAAAATTAAATTTTAATAATTATATATTATATTAATTTTACATAAAAATAATAAAAATTAAATAGTAATAATCATTTTAATTTTGGTTATTTTGATTTGTAAATTCATTACTATAAATATTTTTAAACAAATATTATCTTTGTTATATAAATACAGTTTAATCGTTTAAATAGAATAAATTGATATATTTTCATTTATTTATATTATATAATATAGTATATATATATAAGTTCATATATTAATGGAAGTAGTAAATTTATGGTAAAATCTATTTTAGGATCTACTGCAAAAAGATCATATATTAAAAAGAAATCAATACTTCAACCAAGAGCACCAGAATCATTTGGTTCTAACTATTCGCATCATCATTCAGATACAGATTTACCTCCAAACATGTCTCACTCATTAAATCGTAGTATGTCATCACTAAATGAATACAAAGTAAGTGAAAAACATTAAATTAATTTAAGTATAATAATTAAAAAATTTTAACAGGATCATCAGATTGGTAGTTCAAGGCATTCTGTTGCTTCAAATAATAGTAGTAATACGAGTACTCCGCCAAGTCCAAATCGTGAGCATGGTTCATCTAGTTATGATAGTTAAATGTTTAGTTAATTTATAAATAAATCATTTTTCAATACATGTTTATAATTGATAATAAGTAATTTCATTAACTTATTGAAAAATGATTAAAAAGTAACAATAATTTAATCGTTAGTTAGTATTTAACTTATTTTTTAAATTTATATTCTATCAGGTATAAATGTTTAATATTAAATAATAAGATTACATTATGAGTTATATCATACAAATAAGTATTGTAATTATAATACGTTTAATTTAACATTAAACATATATGAAAATAAATATATTGATCAATATATTTTAATATTACTTAAAACATAATTTTACTTATTAAAAATAAATATGTCTGTTAAGTTATTCTTTAATCATTATAATATAATATTATATACAAATGGAAAATGGAAATATAATTTCATTGAAAGAAGTTCATTGCACGATTTGTTGGCCTTACTTATCTAATGTGCAGTATGGAAAAATGACTATGTAGAAAAAATTATTCTATCTTAGTTAAATTTAGAACATAAATACATATTACATTTAATGAGAATAAAAAAAATGAAAGTTGGATATACCTATTATTAAATATTGTTTAACAAGATGTTATAGCTATTTACAAAATCAAAAATGTAAACCGTTGATAAATATATATATACGAGTATATATATATTTAATTTGGTTAATAGGTAATTAAACTTTCATTTTTACATAACTGCCATTATTTTACTATACTACACGTTAGACAGAAAGGTGCTAATGTGCTATTACATTCTTTTAAGCATTGATAAAATATAAATGTATATTCTTAAATATTACTTAAATTTAAATTTATTTGTAATTTATCATAAGTAAACTGCATTTGCTATTTCTATTGTTAAATGATTCTGGTCATTAATAATCATAAACTCATTTTTAATTTTATATCAATTTTATTTTTCATCTATTTTAAAATTGCAATTTTAAATCTAGTCTTAATATCTTAATTATTTTAGTTACTAACTTTTTTAAACTATTGTACTGTTCATACACATAATATATAATATACATATATTTGTGTTCATACCATAAACATCTTTATAATTATCTTATTTGCAGTCTCATATTCTTTATATCATTCATATTTCATTTTTAAAAACTTTTGGGAATCATTGGGCTATAGTAATAATTAATAATAATGAGTTTATAAATTTTCATTTTCAGTTAACAATAGTGATGTACAATGTTACCAATATTTGCATTCAATATCTATCAAATATTCAGATTTTGATATGATACTATCAGAAGTATCTACGTTAATAATTAATAATATTAATATATTTTGATAGTAAGCAAACTTCTGAATTTAATCAGTTATTTATACAATTTACTTGTAGAACTGTAATACATTTTTAATCAGTAGCTGAAAACTTTAAACTATTATTTGTTTTGCATATAAATCTCTTATAATGTGGTGTTCTCTCTTATCTTAATAGTAAATAATGTAATTATATAAAACTGAAAATATTATTTTTTTATGTTTATGCATTATTTTATATTTTACAAATATTTAAAATTGCATATTTATTTTGGAAGTCTGAAAAAATCGATCAATTTTTTTCAATATTATTACATCAATTGTTATATAATATTTGATTAGGTATATAAAACAATATTGATAATAACAAATATTATACATCACTATTTAATTAGTAGGGCAGAGGACTACAATTAGCAGAACATTTACATATTTTATTTGTATGGTCACAAAAATAGCAGAGTGCGTTTCATGCTTCCACAAAGCTAGTTTTGAAACTTTATTATGCATATTTTGCGTTTTTTTTTTTTTGTTTTTAGGGTATATTTCTTCAATTTTATACTTTTAGATGTATTTTTTTAATAATTTATCATTTTATCAATATTTTTTTTTTTTTTTTGACATTTTTATTTATTTATTTATGCAAGCAAAATAACGTTAGATTTAAAATTATTTTAAATTTTGATCATAATATTAATATGGTTGTTGACTTTTTCCAGACAAATGTTTTTTCTAGAAACACGTCTCGAGAGTTTCCGATGAGATTAATTGTCATGTTATTCATTTTATTTATAGACAGATATGGTTGACCATCCACCATACGTCCAAACGCGTTCTATTTACAATTTATTAAACAAAATGTCTAAAGTTAGTGCTTTTATCTTCACAATTAAATAATTATGTGTCTGAATACTAGGTACCAAGAGAAAAATTCTTATTTTTTATTAAAAAATATTCATTTTAAAATTTAAAATGCATATTTTGTATATTTAAGTGCATATTTGGTGATTTTTAGAGCTACAAGTCCTCTGCCCTATTAATTAGTATCTTAATATATTATTGATCATTGTTAATTGTTATTTGTAACCATATTTTTTAGTTAAAGATTTATGGTTTAATTTCATTTAATTAACTGATAAAAACTACTGTTATTAAAATTGTATCTATTCACAATTTATAGGTTATAAAATTATGTTTATAATAAAAATATTTAAAATATAAAATCATCAAGGGTTATAACATACTTTTAAAAATTATTACATACTTACATATAATTTTATATTCTAATTATATTATCTTTAGAATAAATGGTGTTTTAATTAATTTTTATAATTGCTTGGCAATAATTAAATTTAAGTAATATCTATTTATTATTTGTAATTATTTATATCTGTATTTCATTTCTCATTATATTTATTTATTATATATTTGCATTTTCCATGAGTATTAATTGTATGAAATTATAATAAAAACCATAATTTTTAAAAATATAAAATCAGTGGAGAGAAGAATAATATTTAAAATCTCCATTAACCCTGCTCACATAATCAACATTAATTATACATTAATGTTATAGAAGTAACATCTGTTAATTTCATTTTTATATGTTCCCATTTTGAATTTATTTATTTTTACAATGTAAAAGAAAAACGTACTTATAATATAACATAAATGTACATAATTAATTCATTTTTTTAACTTTTAATATGCTTATTATTAATTTTATATATAGGCTGTTAAATATATGAATGACTAATGTTCAAAATATTGTTCATGTTAATATGAAAATTGAATACCTAAGCTTTAATTAAGTTGGGTAATTTTAGAATATTATAGTAAATCAATATTAATAATTTCAATAGATTATAATAACCTTGTTTTACTTTAAATTCTTTCTACTAAGAAAATTCAATATTTTAACCCTTGACAGACAAGGTTATAATCTTAGCGAAAGAGACGAGGCTGATCACGGGTGACCAAAGTATTATTTATTCATTTTTACAATTATTTAATGCTGTTTTTGTATCCAAATACTTGTATTATGGATATATACCCGTGTGAAAATGTTTTTAAAGTGTTATTTGAAAAACAAATTTTTTTTTTTATTTTATTTATAAATATTTTAATTTGGTAATAAAAAATATAAAGAAAAAATTTTGGTTCATTTGGCGTACGGTCGCCCGTGACCGATGTGAGAACAGACTAGTTTCAATGGAAAATAAACAAATACTGATGATTAACATAGTGATGAAAACTATTCGGGCCAGTATTAGAGATGTGTGTTGTAGGACATGAAGGGGCAAAAATTAGTTATCAATATTTTGTGGTAAGGAGTACTTTAGAAATAGTTTTGGTCATGGGTGACCGGCCTTGTCTGTTGAGGTTTAATATTTAATTTATCCTAATATTATCATCTTTATTTGATTTAATTATTAGTTAATAGTTTATTCTCCATTAATAAATTAAAATTAAATTCATTTCATTTTTTTTATTTTCATTGTTACCTATAAAATTATTTATTGAAAACATGTCATCATAATAATTGCCATATTGCCATTTGTTGTAAAAATTTTCATTCTACCTACTATTTATTATAATATGATCTAAGTTTAAAATTCAATTAATGAACAATATTTTATGTAAACATATTTAATGTATCTTTATAATTAATTCAGGCTAGTCAGATAATAGTGTGCTATTCATATTATTATTTGTAGGCATTTATTTCTTTTAAATTATTAATTATTAATTAATTATTAGTTTATTATTTTTTCTTGAATATAAATATAATATACTTTATAGATCATTATATATTAGTAGATTAATGTTTTGTACTTAATTTAATATTGAACAATGTTTTATTATAATTGTGTATTTATTAAGAAAAATCTAATTAGTAAATAGACCTTTTTTTATTATATAATGAAAATACATTGTTATACTATTACAAATTCTGAAAACACTCTTATTTTTTATAGTCTTTTATAAAAATGATGATTTAAAAATAGACTGTTATAAAAAAAAAAAAAACATAAACAAGTAATAAAATTTTTGAAACTGATATAATAACTTTAATGTAGGTAACCTAAAACTTAAACAAAAATATGGCAATATAACAGTAAAACAATATATTGGTAAAACTAATATTATTTTTTTGTGTCGAGTTATTTCAAATACTTACCATGAGATATATTATTTTAACAACACAAAAATAAATAAATTATTGTATTTTACACACTACTAAAATAATTTATCCCCTGGTAAATATTTAGTACATCTTGACATTAGAGTGATTATAGTAAGATTACAAATTAATAGATAAATAATTAATTAAATTTTTAATTAAATAAACTTCAATCCAGGAAAACTTATTTTTTTTATTTTATAGAAAATTAAATATTATTTAACCAATATATATATATGTATGTGTGCATGCATATATACATATGTATTATGTTATATTCTTATTAATTATCAATTTAAAATAACAAGGCATTAAATTACAACAGGTATGAACATTTTAAAAGATGAATATATTTGTTGTATTATACGTTAATATCTACTAAATTATTTTTACTGAAGCAAAATATATATTTTATTATGATTTTCTAGTATTTATATATAACATTGTTACCTTTATACACAATTATACAAAGTAAATATAATAACTTGTTCTATATCAAGAGATAAGGATAAAATAATGTATTTGATAATAATTTATATTTTAATAAATTGTAAACATTAACATTTAATATTAATAGTGCCTAATTAACACTTAATAAATATGGTAAAAAATAATTTTATAGAAACAATTTGTTTTAAATTATTAATATTTGATATGTCAGTTATGATAATTTTCTCATGTATTTATGTACGCAGTACGCAATAAAAAATTTATTAATATCTATAAAAATTGGAGTAATATCTACTAATTAATTACTAACATATTGACAATAACTTTTTTATTGTTTAATTTATATAACATATTTTATTTTATTATTTCATGAATGTAACATAAAATTATGAATCGACATTTGTTTGAAAATTATCAATATTTACTTGTTCATAATTCTAGTCTTTTAAAAAATTTTTCAATTACTGTATAAAGTACCTAGTTTTAGATACTAAAATTTTTGTTGTGGTTTGGGAATGAAATTATTGATCATTTTTAAAATTAGTATTGAAACTAGTTTAGTTTATTTATAAATACCAATAAGCTCATTTTATTACTTAGACATTAAATATATTATTTTAGTGAAATTGTTTTTATTGATTAAAGAAAATCAGGATATTTATTTTATTTGTATGTACAAAATTTACCACAAATAAAATGTACCTATGAAATTATTTATGTAGTTTTTTTTTTTTTAATCAAAATAGTTAAAAATTTAGTATTACTATATAATATCAACTGTTAAGTGCATAAAGTGCATATCTGTTTTTACTTCTATTTTGATTAGATACGTAACTAGTAGGTGCATCATGCATGTTATACACGTACACTACACATACAAAATAATATATTAGATTGATATATCGATAGGATAATATAACAATTAATAAATTAAAAAAATAAATAAATAAATAAAATTTTAAAATATTATAAATTTAAATAATTTTATAAATTTTTTATTTATTTTATAACTATTTACTATGCTTTTTTTTTTTTTTTTTTTTTTTTAATAAATTTTAATCATATTTAATGACTTATAAAAATTAAATAATAGTATCTCAAATTAGAAAAATGTTTATCTAATAAATTTCTCTTTACAATCAGCATGCATATAAAATGATTAAAAATTATAATTTACTTTTAATAATTGTAATGCATGTGAGTATGATATGAAAGAAAGTTTAAGTCCACTAGTATTATACAATAATATCTAGTACTATTAAAGATTACATTTTAGATTCTGAGCGAAGCGAAGAATGTATTGGTTTTACAATGATGTGTGATTTTTTTTTGTTTTTTTTGTCTGTGTACAAAAATACTACCCGAAATAATGCTCCGATTTTCACGAATAGGGTATGTTTCCAGTAGCAAAGTGGATGTAGTACTTGCTACTTTACTTTGGTCATTTTTCGAATTTCTCAAAATTGAGCCTATGCGGTAGAAAAAACGGCGAAAAAATGGCATTTTTCGCGAAAAATGAAATTTCGACGAATTCGATTTCTATATTTCACGATAACTCGGGCAATTTTTAAGATAGAGACCTGAAATTTTTTTTTTTGATGTTCACATAGCTACTATATATATGTGGTATAATTTTGGAACCGTTATGTTAATTTTTCTACAAAATATTGGACTTTGAATATTTCGTAAAATTCTCGTTTTTACGTACCTAGGTATATAATGTTTGATAAAATTGGCAATTTTTGGTATTAGGGTCTGAAAATTTTACTGAAGTATACTTACATATTACTTAACATCATACTAAAATATTGGAAAAATCCATTGTCTCAATTTTTTTTATAGCTGTTTTAAGTTGATATTTTTATTTCAAACGAAAATTATAATCTGACTGAACTTCGCTCAGAATAGTTTTTTCGAATGCAATGGTTTATCATTGCATTCAAATCCTAAGTAAAATTAAACGCTATGATTCGCACACCTGTATCCTGTGCGGCAGGAGTATCAGCTCATCTTTTTAATATCTTACTATTTAATCAGTAGAAGACTGATTCTTTATCATAAATATAGTTTACAGGAAAATAAAAATTAAATTAATTAGAAATACATCACTTTATATTTTATAAATTATATGGTCGAAATAAACTTTAGTAACTAAATTTTACCAAATTTAATATGCTATCATAATAATACTATTTGTCGTTTAGTCATACTTCTAATAAATTTAAATATATACATTTTAAAAAAAAATACTTATATGGATAATTATACCACAATTATACTATAGTAATCATGATTATAATTTATAGTAGATAAAATATTAGGTAGGTACCTACTTGATAAAGTATAAAAAAGAAAAAATGTACATAATCATCATGCTAGTAATTAGTATTACTACTATTATCGATTAATTATAATACACAATATATAAATAAGTTTCTACATTAAATAAATTATAATAATTGGGTGCGAGTTTTTAACATTCTGTGACATATAGTAGTATTTAAATAGGGCAATAATTTTTCAACAAAGACAGTGATCGACTAGGTAGCACTTTTTTCATTTTAAGTGCCTACTAGTTATGCTACAATAAGTACCTATAAAACATAAAAAAAAAAAAAATACTATAATAATTAATAAAAACTTGTACTATTATCAGATTTAAAGGAAATAAGATTGATGTAATTACTTAGTATTAATGGTACTTAACAGCAATGAGGAAAATAAGTTGTCCATATTATGTAATAGATGAACTGTACACAATGTAGTTCCTACGATTAAATTTATAATTCAAATATATTTATATTATTTAATTAGGTAGGTAGTATAAAGAAAGTTATGAATTGTGTAGACACAATATTGTACTACTTACTTTGCAATAGAAATGTATTTGCTTTTTATTAATTTCTGAGCATTGAATAATAATTCAATTTGACAAAATGGGAATTACTGAACTGTGGCGGTATAGTAATTTTGAAACATTACATATATTATATATAATATAGTTTTTTTGTTAGTAATAAACTATTAAAACTATTGAAATCATTCATATATGATATATGAAGTAATAAATTTAGCAGGGTAACTACGGAGGAGTTTTGGCCTTTCAGGGGTTTAGAATGTAAAAATTACATATTATTTTATCCGTACAAAATTTAATTCATTCTGTAGCTATAGTGCAGTGGTTTCCAACCGGTGGGGAGGGAAATTGAGATACTGAACGGGGGAAATATAGTTTTAATGAAATAACGAGAATGTAATTGTTAATAATTATATCATTTTGGTAAGAAAAAAACAAACTCAAATTTCTTATTAAATTATTATCATATTTATTATTTATAAAATTGTATTCAAAAATATAAAAATAATATTAATTATTAAGTTGATTTGTATTTTATTTTTAAAATGATGAAAAAAATAAATAAGTAGTATTATTAGTTGTATAATATATAATTATCTGTTATTTACAAATTGTTTTTGTATGAATTACTAAAAAAAAAAACATGGTCAAACTTCTTATTTAAGGGAAATGAGTGGTGAGATTTTTGAAAATTTATAACCACTACTATAATATTACACAAAAATATTAGAATGTTATATTATTTTTTTTTTATTAAAATATGTTGCATTTACAATCTGAATAAAAATACAAGTATAAGTAAAAATGTGAACATGAAAATGAATATAACAATTTAAACAGCTTGAAAAACATGAATAATATCCAGTGACACACTTCATAAAGTAGGTATTTCTTTGAATTATAATTATTAGTTAGTTACTTAAATATTAAAATATATGGTATCAATAATTATAAACGATAAAATTATTCTGGATAGAGGTAAGTCTCTGAATATTATTAATTACTCAAAACAACATTGAACATGACGTTTTTACTTTTCACATATTAGGATTAGAAGGTAATTACTCATTAATTTTAGATTCTGAAAGAAGTGAAGAATGGATTGGTTTTACAATGTACCTTGTATGTATTTTTTTTTTTTTATGTCTGTAGACATTTTTACCACCCGAAATAATGCTCCGATTTTCATGAATAGCATATGTTTACGGTTGGAAAGTGGATGTAGTTATAGATTAATTTTATTGGTGTTTAAAGTTAAAATTTCAGTAAAATTAATATTTAAAGTATTTACATTGTTTCTTCCTATTAAATTTCAATATTTTACAATCATGTTAAATAAAATTGACAAAATTTTTTATGATATGGGCACTTAGGAGACAAGGGATTTTATGAGCATTTATATTGAACCTAGAGACTTGAAAATTTTATAGGGTGTTCATTTATGTGTACCCAAATGGTCCCTATATGTTGATAAAATTTTTGCGTTTCAAATATTTAATAAAAATGTCAAAATTTTAATCAATACCTACATTATCTGACTGAACTTCACTCAGAATCGTTTTTCGAACGCAATGGTTTATCATTGCATTCAAATTCGAATTAAAATTAAACACTATGATTTGCACAACTATATCCCTGCGGCAAGAGTATCAGTTCGTTTTTTTTCGATGTGAATTTTAAATCCAACTAGGTACATCCACTTTCCAACCGGAAACCTTTGCTATTCATGAAAATCGATGCATTATTTCTGGTAGAAAAAGTGTCCTCAGACACCACAAAAGAAAAAGAAAAAGAAAAAAAAGACACACATCATTGTAAAACCAATAATACACAAAAGTCAATAAATAATAATGTATATAATATGCATTTTACCCAATTAATATACATATTATACATTATACAACGTTAAGAAATAAAAATTTAAAATATTATACACAAAAATTTTTAATTAGTAATTACGGCATTATAGTGGCGGTGATGCATAGATAATCATATGTTTTGTGTTATGCGTATATTACATGTTGACGGGTGGTGTGATAACAGTATTTCCGTTGATAATAGCAGCAAAAAAATGTGTATTTGTGATTGGAATTTTTTTTTTTATGAGAAGTGTTATGTTTAATATTTTATTTTATTGTTTATGAGCAACGCGAAGAGCGGGTTCAAAATCAAATTTAAAATTGTTTATTGTTTTACATAAATTAATGTATAATTGTTACAATTTATAATAATTTTGCGATCGGATGAAAATGTTTTGGTTTTCCTGGTTTTGAGTTTAATCGTGTCCGTTGCGGTTTTGGTAAAAAATTTTGCCTGAACAATAAAAAATTCGAAATATATTTCACATATATTTCACACTTCATTATAATGTACCTAAGGAAATTGTTTGATCTTATAGAGATGTAATGGAATAAAGAAAAACGGGCCTTTGTATTTTTCGCTTTTAACGTTCGCGTTATAACGTTGACGTTTATAAAATGGATTTGTGATGTTACGTATCTTTATTCGAACGTGGTAAGTGCTTGGTGAAGTTTAAGTACGTTTAGTATTTTCAATAAAAAATTACAGGCAAAAAATCTAATACGTTCGTCGCTCGTATTATTAAGCCAACAAAAATGAATGAATGCAAGCATGATTGATTGAGTGAAATAATAATTGTACATCAGATTTCCTTTGTAGATATTCCAAAAACTTCCTACAGTGTGTGTTTCAAAGCACTTTCTATGCATTTTTCGTTAAGTATTCCTGTATAGATTTCCTGTGGATTTCCAGTACCTACTTTGCACACCGATTTCCCGTTGTGAATTATCCTCCGAAATAATGGTATTTCTTTTCTATGAATGAAAATTGTAACCTGTAGTTTTACTGTTTTCTATAATTAATTATAAATGTAAATGTAAACGTACCTATTGTGTTTATTATTTTTGACACGTTTAATTACGTACTTAACCGATAAGGAAATAATAAAATTGATTGTTTAAATAGATATTTTATAATATTAAATAGTGTGTGTACCTATTTATATCTATTTTCATGTTTACAGATAGAAATTAATTCAAAATTTATACCATTATACAGAACACTTCAGTCATGTTTCACAACATTGTAAAATCAAGTTTATTCAAAATTAATATTGTTCGAAATAATTTTCAAATATGTCATTATTGTGCCGCTGTTAGTAATAATACTGATGTAAAGGAATTTTTCAAACAAAATTTTGGTATGATTATTAATTATAATTTATAAATATTTATGTTTAAGTTCATTTGTAAAAATAATGTGTATTTTTTTTATGTATGAAGTAGGCAACTAATGCTGATAAATGTTTAGTACAAAATAAGTTAATATACAATTTTTATTTTTATTTAATCATTTTACTATAATATTCTACCTACCTAAGACCTAACCTTTATAAATACTACCTACACTTGTAATGCCACTGATAAATTATAATGTTTTTATAATTTTTTTTATGTTTTTGAATATTTTTTTTTTTTTTAGATTTTTGTGATGATAAAATAAAGAAAATTTTTAAAAAAAATCCATCGTTTACTAAACAATCTTCTACTAAATTACATGACAACTTATACTTATTGATGGTAATGTATAATTTATAAGATAAAATAAATATTTCAAATTATATTTTGAATTATCATTATAATAGAAAATATACCTTTTTTTTTCGTATTTCGAATATTTTACAATTTTCTAATGAAAATTTTTTGAAAGTATAATTTTATATATTAATTTTAAATATTTAAATAATCAATATATTTTATTCATGGTTTTTAGGTAAATAAAAAATGAATAAGATAATTTTAAATAAATATTGAAATCTGTTACTTATTTATTAATAAATAGTATAGTTTTGTAATCTAATAATATATTTTGGTTTAAATAAAATTTATTGTATATATATATATATATATATATTAATTTCAAATTTGTTACATTAATTGTAGAGTTTTGGTTTTTTTAAAGAGGACATTATTAAAAATATTCAAATTTTAACACAACATCAAATAACAATTAAAAATTATATTATGCTTTTAGAAGAAGGAGGATTTTTTAAGCATAGAATTGACACATATACATTATTAAGGTAATATTTACAATTAATTAATTTTATTAGCAAAATTGAGTTAATATGTAGAAAATAAAGAGTATAATAAAAGCAAATGTAATATAAAATTGATATTTGGTTCCTAAGCCTAAAATATAAATTTATAGATAAATTTATTTATACTTTATAGAAATGTGTAATTTCTTACGTAGAACACTGAATTTTTTTAGGTACAAAAATCATTTTTTTGAAAATATACCTTCCAATTTGATTAATATTTAAAGCTCTTTTTTAATATATGAATTTATTAAAACTTCAGTACTTTAATTAATGATTTATAATTACACTTATGCTTAAGTTACAGATTCAAACATATATCAAATAAAACTATTGCTACGTTAAAAAATGAACGATTCATTCCTAAAGACATTGATGTTCAACATAATATTTTATCATTCGTTCAATTTCCCACAGAATTATATCCAACATGTTGTGATGATTCACTTACTTGGGAAATAATTCAAAGAAATGTATTTAATTTATATATTGGATGGAAACTTAATATGAATATTGAAAATATAAAACTTGCACAAGCTATATATAACAGACTTTTAAATAAAAGTTTTAGACTTATGGAAAAAAGTATTGATATACTACTAAATGAATTTAACTTTAAAGAACAAAAGGTAGAGTAAGTATAACATTTTTTTAAACATTTTAATATTACAATTTTTATATTTTTACAGATTCAAAAACATCCTTATTTAATACATACTGATGCTGATAATATACAAGCAATTTTAGATAATTTCAAGGTTCTTTGTGGTGAAGATGTAAAAATTACTATAAACAAACACCCTAAAATATTACTTACTTCATGGAAAACAATTAAAAAGATACAACAACATTTTGAGGTATTCAATGAATAAAAGTTTAATTTTTAACACAATTGTTTATATAATACATAAATTCATAGCTAAAATAAATTGTATAAATTCAATATTAAAAAAAAAGACGATCTGATACTCCTGCCGCAGGGATATAGGTGTGCATAAAATAGTATTTAATTATAATTATAATTTGAATGCAATGATAAACCATTGCATTCTAAAAAACCATTCTAAGTTCAGTTAGATAATGTAGGTATTGATACTTTCATATTACCGGTTTTTCGTCGTTTTTTCTACCGCTTATGGTCAATTTTTGAAAAATTCGAAAAATGACCTAAATAAAGTACCAACTACATCCACTTTCCTACCGGAAACATATGCTATTCGTGATAATCTGAGCATTATTTCGGGTAGTAAAAGTGTTTTCATACTTAAAAAAAAAAAGACACACATCATTGTAAAACCAATACATTCTTCGCTACTCTCAGAATGTAAAATAGGATACAGCAGTGGAAAGTATAATGGTGATTATGTTATGAAATTGTGTTACATATACATAAAATCTAAAGTAAAGTAAAATAAATTAAAATAGGTAGTTTGTCAAAATTATAGTATATGTGAGTTTTGTCATTATTCAGTTATTTATTGGTATTTATTTTTTCGTATACATGCAATTTTTGAAAATTCACAAAGTTATTTAATTGAAGTAATAATTAAATCCAAATATCTACCAAAAACATACATTATTTATAATGATTGGATCATTATTACTAGCTCAAACAATGTTTTCAGTCTTTTAATAAAACAAAATTCTTATACCTATTTATTATAATAAAGAAAGATCTGGTTGATAAATGTATTTATATTAAATTTTGATTTTTTAAATATATGATATGTTATTATGTGATAAGTATTATTATGATAAAATAAGGTATTAATAATTATCACATTTTAATTTATTTGATATTTATGATAATGACCATAAGCGGGTATTTTACTGGCCATAGCTGGTGATTGTTAGCCATAAATGAGAGAAACAAGTATACATTAAAAAAAAATTATTTCTAATTGGATACTTTAATTATGTTTCCAAAATTTTAACCATGTAATAGACATGTTATGATGATACTATGGTTGTAATTTCTAAACTTAACTATTAATTAATGAAGCAATGTATAATTTGTCCGAAAAAAGCTTAAGATGACCATAGATGGTCACCCTACATTGTAAAATTTTAAACTTTAAACAGTTATAAAAATTTAATTGGGATTTGCAGTTTACAAATTTTTTGCAATGTTTAAGCTAAGCAATATATTATTTTATGCATCTATAAAATTTTTAAAACATAAAACTCATTGGAAACCTTTATTTCAAAATTGCTAATTTTATTAAATATTATGAAAAAAATATTAATAGAATTCATGTAAATATAATATTTCTTCAATTTCACTAAAATTTAAATTTTGAATAGCTATGGAAAAAAAAAGTTGAGAATAATGATTACAAAATACTTTTTATCTAGGTTATGTTTCTATAAATTTAATATTGTTTTAAATATTTTTGACAATAAAATAAGAATATTAGGTAATATCAAAGATTTATATTTAGAATAAAAATCTATTTAAAAGTTGAAAATGTTATGACATGTGTATAATATCTATGTTTAAGCACAATAAAATTTTGAAGTTCCTAAATTGAATATTTTCTGAGTTATCTTATAATATTTGAAGTCAAATTTATAAAAAAATACTTCATTTTTCGTTTTTATATAAGCGTAATTTATTATGGGATTTGAAAAATGACCTAAATAAATCCCCAACTACGCGTAATTCTCTACCAAAAACATTCCCTATTCGTAATAATTGAACCATTTTTACTGTCCCGTAACTGCTTACATAGTTACATACATACATAGTACACACTTGTACATAAAAAATAGACAGTCTTGAAAACCAATATATTTTCTCTTCATTCCTAATGTAAAATGACACATAATAATATACATGTAAAATGTTTTGTTGGTCTTTATGTATAAATCAGTGGTTCCCAACCGGTGGGAAATTCCACCCTAGGAGGAATTTAGATACTGTACTGGGGGAATATAATTTTAATGAAATAATGAGAATTTTATTGTTAATAATTATGTCATTTTGGTAAGAAAAATACAAACTCAAATTTCTCATTAAATTAATTTTACATATCATATTTAATTATTATTTATAAAATTCTATTCAAAAATATAAAAATATTATTAATTATTAAGTTGATTTATATTTTATTTTTAAAATGAAGAAAAAAATAAATAAGTCATTAATTGTATAATATATAATTATTAAGGGAAGGGGTCGTGATATTTTTGAAAATTTATAAGGGGGGATGTAATAAAAAAAGGTTGGGAACCACTGGTATAAATTATAAAACATTGTATAATATATATAAACATGTAATGTATTTTTTTTTTATAGCTTGTGAATATAAATATAAATATATTTGAAATAAGTTAATTTGAAATATTTTTTTTAATTATAGGAATTTGGAATTCCTGAACATGCACTAGGTAAACTTCCTGAGATATATACATTAGGAAGTAAAACTATTTATAATAGGTTATGTCATATTAAAGAAACACCCGATTTGGCATCGTTAATAAATAACCCACAAATCGTCAGGCTTGTTTATTATCATAAAAATGCAAATTCACGTTTAAAATATTTACAATACAATAATTGTTTGTCATTAAATTTATTAGTTACAAATAAAAATAAATTTAAAAGGTAATAATTTTTTTCTTATTTGTATGATGAAAATGTTTTATAATTAAATTTATATTGTAATATTTAATAGATTTAGGTACAACGGAGCTATTAAAGGAAAAACGAACGATATAATGGTATATTTAACAAAAGAGCTGAATGAAGATAAAAATAAATTACGTTCGTTATTAGAACGTCATCCATGTTGGATGTCTATTTCTTTATTAACAATAAGAATAACATTTGAATTTCTCAAAGAAAATGATTTCACCAATGATCAAATACTCCAATGCCCTTACATTTTATTGTACCCAGTGTAAATAAATATTAAAATATAAAATAATTAGATTGTTTTTAAAATTATTTATTGATTTGTAGAAACAAAATTAAAGATACATTAACGAGCATCCAAAATGTGAAGAATGTATCTTGCCTTCGTAATTCTTCTGGGCAAATAAAGTCTGACTATATGTTATCATTAATATTATATGAATTGGAAAAAAAATATTATTTCTCTGGTGGTGGAGTTTGGAATACCAATGAACAAAATGAAGAAATGTCATTAATAGAACATGCAAAAAATACCTATATTGATACAGAAGAATTGGATCATGTGCCATCAGTTAAATTTAATTTATAAAATAACCTGGATCAGCTAAAAATAGAAAGTATATATTTTTAATATTGTATTTATTAATAATTATTGTGATAAAATAGAATTACATGTAATTACAAATAATAAAGTAATGCAATTTAGTGTTTATTGTAATAATAATTATAAAAAAATAATATAATTTTATACGTGTCATATACCTAAATTATGTATTTTGTTTTACAAACATTTCATTTCTTTATTGGTGCAACAATTAGCTTATAAAATATTTTTCAAGTTTTAATAATTACTAAATAATTTAAAATGATTTAAAAATATTTTAATCTTAATTTTAAATTAATGTTTCATTATTTTTTATTAAGCTGGTTAATCACTACATACAAAATTAGTCGGGAAAGTCTTTAGCCTATAAACTTCTCATTTTTTTATAATATTTTTGTGTATATTCCATGTAAATAATAATTATTCTTCGGATCTATTAACCATTATAATATAAGACCACCTCCTTGCATATTCTAATCTCCATCTTTCCATATTATCTGCTCGTGTTTTCCAGTCTTAATAATTATATCTTTCTATTTCAAACAAGGTGTCCCAAGTAATATTTTTCCTACTAGGTACTTATCCATAGATATGCATAACACTATAAGAGTATTCTGATTCTATCATTAATGTGCTAATAATAATATATTATTACAGTAAGAGATTTTATACAGTAAATAAATAAATAAATATAAAATATGATGATAAATATAGGTATTCCTTATACCTAACGTCAAACCTTATAATATGTAAACTAGTGATAAATATTGTAAAAATTACAAGTAGATACTTATCTATACTTACAGGTATACCTAAGAAGAAAAGTGGATATAAAATATATAAAACTATTATACAATATAATATAATCACAGAATACAAACCTATAAAAGACAAAAATAATTTTTGACATTTGTAGATCCAATATGTTTGAATTTGAATTGTTAAGGGCTCAGTTAATAGAGATACGTTATAATTTGAATACCAAATGAAAATTTCTAATTTTTTTTTCGTTACTTACAATTTTAATATTAGTATCACTAATATTCACTAATGGTATTACTAACTAATATCTGTATAGAACTTTACGTATTAGGTATAGTTTGTTATAGGTAATAATTATTATTATAGGTATTATTTTCTATGAAATACGTGTGAAGTATATTGTTATCTAATAAATAAATAATAAATATATATTCAATATAAAATATAGGCATATGAACAATTTTATTGTTTCAACTTGGCCCATTTGAGAATTGTTCCCAGTGAAAACCCGAATGAGAACTTTTTTGATTTCCATTTCAGATTCCCCTCGAAAGCCATTTTCAATCCCTCTGCATTACAGTGTTCGTGCAATAAACTAAATAGTATACTTAGATTTCCACATTTTCGTTACTAGTAAAAAGATATTTTAACCATTATTTGGCTACTATAAAACGCATCGAAAATGGTCAATTTTTTGTAAAATATTAAAATTAATGTATAATAGGTAGGATAAATACTGGTAGATAGGTAATTATTTTTAAAAATAGGTAATATTTAAATCTATCCTCAGTAAAAGTTAGTATACGGTAAATGAAAAGTGGAATTATGTATTTTTTTTTTTTTTATAACTAATAAATTTTGTTAATTTAAGAAAATTAAACTATTGCTTCACTCAGAATCTAAAATTTCAAATAAACATTTGGGGAATTAGAATACCTACATGCACATAAAAATTAAATATATATAGATATATATATATTATAAATAAGAAATTAATTAATAATAATTATTATAAATTAGTTTTTATTTTCTTATTGGGAATTTGTTGCTTCATTTTATTAGCCAATGAATATTAATATTAATCAAAATTAAAAGTATGAAAAAAATAAATAAAAATAGGTAATATTTTTCATAGAAAGTTATAAAATAAAAACACTTATTTTAAGACAGCTTGTCACTGAAATTGTATGTGGGTACGTGTCATTCCACTACATGGAAGATTACAAAACTACAAATCTACAATAATATCTGTATAGTGTATCTATATCATTTCATAATACGTTCGTTTATTATAAATTTACAATTTTACAACATTAGTGTATATTTTGATTATTGCAAAAATATTATAAAATTAAAATTAAAAAATTGTTTTTCATAACAATGTACGTACGTAGTACATAATATTGTTTAGTTTTGAAATCATTATAGGACAGAATGACTATAATTATGTTATTCAATTCAATTTTTCTTATTGAACGGGTGGGGATCACCCCTCTGGATCCACCCATGCCTCTTACAGACCTTTCAAATTGAATAATAAATTGACAAAAAATGGCATACCTATCAGCCATCACACCACAGAATCTATCAATACCTACATATTATAAATTTATAATTAATAACTAAATGTCTAAATACGAGTATAAAAAAACCGTGTTCTTGAATGCCGTTCGTATATACATAAACCGCATCGTTTCACAATATACAAAATAATTATTTCATAATTATTATGGAATATATAACGCACTCTGTGATAAACGATCAGAAAACATCTGTCGGAAAAAACCTGAGAGTGTTCACCAGATCGCGGTATTGTGCTATGAGCTTTTAATTCTTTTCCCTAAATGTAAGTTTTGAGATTTTATACTATCCTAAAAAATGAATTCATAAATAAAACATAATATATTTAAATTAAATATTTCTTTAAATCAATTATATGTATTTTAAATTAATTATATAAGGTGGTCATCGTATGAGATGATTTCACTCTCGCTTGTGGTCGTTTCTGATGAATGTGTAGTATATATACAATCTGACCGAAAATGGTCTTCGGCGGTGCCTGAGCATTGCGAGTTTGGACGGACATCCCCAGGCCTGTAAATAATGTAAATATGACGAGTTATTTAGTGCCGACGCAATTTTACATACGTAAGTTTGAATTTGGCCATATATTCAAACTTATCAGCTGCAGTCCGTGGACACAAGTTGAGATCGCGCACGCCGCGCTTGTGAATATAACTCCCGGAGCGGAAAACCTCCCCCCTTACGTCCGTTCAATTCGCTAGTAAAGGTACTGCCACAAAATTTTTGCAAGTAGAGCCCAAATTTCATTATGATTGTCTTTTCCATGATAAAGATAATATTAATTTTTTAATCCTCATCGAAATTTTTATAAAAAATATTTATTTGTAATAAAATTATATAATAATACTCGTTAAAAGTTTATCGAAATTTTTAACGTATATGCATAGGCGGAAATTTGAACATTGAATAAGTTGAGGGGATACAATATTTCATCATAAACCTAACTGTGGTCAACATATCAAACCAACTCTTAACAAATTTTAAATATACTGAACGATTGAATATTAAAATACTGAGTAATTAATATTAATTCACACACGCGAGTAAACATGAACTTTAGATATTTATATGTTAGATCGACTGCAACTAATAGTAACAGCTATTAATATTATACCTACTGGCTACTATATCTACCTACGTAATACGTATATTATAGGTATAAGTTCAGCAAATTAATAATTTTAGTTATTCGTTATAATTAGAGACCGAAATTTTATGCGCTAAAAAGGATTTAAATAAGATGGCAAATATGCATGATAAAAATGGCAAAATATGCTTGAATATGCACTATAACTTTTAAAATATACACTATATGCATTACAAAGTTGTAGGAAAATAAAAAAAAAAAACTTAAATTTCTTTCAAATCTAAACTACATTTTTTATTGTTAAGTAGGCATATCATATCTACATATCTACTGTAGACTACATAATAAAATAAATACCGATTAAGAAAATCACAATTTTATTTATTGGAAGGTGTTTAAAATATGAACAAAAAAATATAATATAACAAATTTTGGTAAATTTTAAAATATTAAAATAGGTAGTTATTTTGATATTGAATGAATATAAGATCTTTTTCAATATTTTAAAAATAAAACTAAACACGAGAATAAAAAAAAAAAATAAAGTAAATTAAATTATTTCTACAGGGTATTAAAATTAAGTTCTTTAAAATTTTAAATAAATTTATAAATTTGATACAAACTCATATTGTATAATAAATTATTAATAAATAAATAGAACAAAATTTCTTTAATTAATTAAATAAAAAAACAACACAACCATAAGTATGATAAACAAGAAAAAAATATTTTTCAATTATCAAATTTTTTCCGTGATAATTTCAAAATTAATTTTTTATGAACATAATATGCATTTTTAAATGTATAGAAGACAGAAAAAAGTAAATTATTACAACTTCATGAAAATATCAATTTCATTAAGTGGATGGGACATATAAATATATATAATATTTATTTTACTAAAATCTGAACTCTAAAAAAAAAATGAGTTTTGTCTTTTTTCTAATATTTTGGTAAAAAGTCAAACTATAAATAAGGATGTTTTAATACAATTTTCAGACCTTACAACTCAAAATTGTAAATTTTATTATATATCAATGGTATTTTATTGTGAAATAATAAGACGAAACAACAAAAAAAAAAACATCGACTGTATAAGAAATACATTTTCGACTACTTTAAAAATTCTTACTATATACAGCTATAAAAATAATCGTGACTTGGGATTTATCTAATATTTTAATATCATATTGAATTGAGTAAGATATGTGTAAATTTATCATATTTAATAGCCCAAAATTCCCATTTTATAAAACATTATATTGAGAGTTAAAAACGAGAATTTTAGGAAATGTTCAAACTGTAATGATTTCTTTAATAATTAAAGTTATCGTGTCAATAGTTAATCACGTATAACTAAATAGTATTAATCCAATAAAGAATTCAAGTCACTAAGGGTAATATTCCAAAGTTATCTTAAAATCTTACGGAAAAAAAATTTTGTTCGTTAAAGTCATTATTTCGTTAAATTTTGACTCACAAACTAAAAAAAAAAGATATGACATCATTGTATTATTATACAAAACTCAAATTACGCCTTACTCAAATATACATATCATTTACCCAACTGTTAAAGGCCCATATTGAGAGCTAATATGTATGTTCAGCACTTTATCCATCGTCGTGGTGGACTGTTACATTAGATAGCTGGTTACTTGCTCAACACAATCTATAATTGTGTTCACCGACGACTACTACGACAATTTCAAGCTCATAGGCTAAAGTTATATTTGCCATTATGAGTATATACAAATAAAGTAGGTACCTATTTGAGATTTTGACATATACATTGTTCTTTTAATATTTTTTTTATAAGTTAATTTAATCTAAGTTAATAATGTCATACTCATATTTACTTATCATTAACCCAGTTGTTAGAGGCCCATTATTAGGAGCTTGATGATGCAATTATATAATGCATATTTTCTAAAGGCGGAGTTCAACTGATGCCTTGTCGCGCACCATGACGTAACGCCTACGGTGTTGGTGTACGTTTTCATAGTACTAAACAATATGAATATTATGGTTAGTATTGCTTGTTATTGTTATTATATGATAATTATACATGATAATGATAAAAGACAAACTGATTTAACAAAATTTGTATAAAAACATTAACAAAATAATATAATATATCATTTTTAACATATGTATATTATTATTTCAATATATTATATATTTTATATTATAGGTTTTATAGGTATTGTAGGTATTATAATATTTACGATTTACAATATTACATTTTTATATATAGGTACAATATAAAAATAATTAATAAATTAACAATAACTGAAAAAAAAATATTATCACCCAGACAGAATCCAGTATAGACACAGAAATCACTGTGTAATCATACGTCGAAAGCGTTGAAATATTTCAACTGTAAGGTAACCTGTGGTATCAAATTTACTAATCAGAGAACGTCATTTCAACGCTCAACGCAAAATGAGGGAAAACGGGAGCAGTAGAAAAACGCCTTATTTCAAAAGGAGCAATATTTTAATTATTTTTAGTCGATGATCACAATTGTAGATTTTGTTGAGCAAGCACTTACTTATTATATTATCAATTGATAAGTTATCAATAAGTAATCTTTTCTCATAGAAATTTGAAATATCATAATTGAAAATTACATAATATTATGAAATAAGTGTATTTAAAGAAATAAAAAAATGTTATCAGGCTCGAACCAAAAGACTTCAATAATTGCACCAAAAAGAAATAGTAATAAAATAATAATACAATAATTAACTATTATAATATAACAGGAAATAAGAAACTATAAACCTAGAAGAAACATACAGATTTTCATACTATTACTTTTTTTTTTACTTAACAGAACTTAAAACTTTGATAGCTACTTGTGTTATTTCATATCTATATTGGAGAGAAAATTGTTGGCTTCTTCAATGGAATATAGTTATGATACAGCATTCGTACTTAAGTAAAAGCTGCGATAAGCCCCCCATAACTTAATCGCACTACGATATTGCTAATGGGCAAAAGGGGGAATATTTTATTTATTTCTAGTCGATATACACAATTGTAGATTGTGTTGAGCAAGCAATTAATTACCTAGCAATTAATATTATCAATTGGATTTTTCAATATATTTTTTTTTTATAACTTAGATTATTTATCATGAAATAAGTGTTGACAATCCAGTGCATAACATTTGCCAGCTATTACAAAATAACCTGTACACTAATATTCGTTCTTGTATGGAGTTAGAAATTAGCGTGGCGTAGAACTTCCTAAGTAACAATTCCATGGAATGTAAAGGATAAGAGGGAAGGCAAGAAAAGGCTTTACATAATTCAAAGACCAAGCTGAGCCATTGAGCACTTGTCTACTACTGACTAATATGATTATAGTGGAAAAAACTAAGTTAAAGCGACCATTTCTGAGTGGAGCTCCCTTCAATCAGCACCATAATCCAAAACAGAGAAGAGGCGATTGAAGGGAACCCCACCAGGAAATGGTGACTAACTTGAAACAAGACTATGAGTGTTGTGTTCATCGACTACTACTTCATACGACTATATATAGCGGAGGAAAAGTGTCATATATAGTATTTTAATTTTGTTGGCTTCCCCAACACTAAAGTGAAAGTTCGGTATAATATCTTTACTTTTGGATTCGATATTATTCTAATTTATTGATATTATCATTCATTATGTAAAAATTTGGTGACTTTCTCAATACATAAGAATTTTGGTTCAGCAATTTTACTTATAATATAACAAGAAAGACGAAACATTAATTTTGTAGGAGCTATCATATATACCACACATACCCTACTTATGACGCCAACAATTTTATTTTCTAGGATTAGTCATAGTATTAGGATCATAAATAGCTGTTGTTAATAGGTATTAATATTCTTAGTTATATTATTGATAGTATTTTATGTAAAAGTTAAGGAAGTGTTCGTTGAATTTTTTGTCTGTAAACGAAATATAATCCGTCATAAATAATATTCCTTTCCTTGTTTTTTCTCATAGTAATAATATTTTGTATTTGTAATTGCTTGTTCAACACAATCTGTAATTGTGTTCATCGTCTGTAAATATAAAAAATAATACCCCTTTGAATTAGAACATAATGCAATATACGAGTATACTTGCACAATCAATAATAGTTAATAATTGGGTTTAAAATAATTGACGTAGTAGTCGTCGGTGAACACAATTGTAGATTGTGTTGAGCAAGCAACCAGCTATCTAATCCACCAGTCCGCCGTACGATAAATAAAGTGAGGAACCTATATAGAAGCTCCCAACAACGGGTCTCTAACAACTGGGTTAATGATACGTATATTTGGGTATGGAAATTTTAGTGTTTTACTTAAACACAAAGATGTTTTATTTTAATAAATAAATTTAATAAAATATTTTATTAAAACATTCTTATGTATAGTTTGGCGTGTTATCCAAATATTAGAGAAAACTCTATTCTCAATTTTTTTAGACTTCTTTAAAGTAGAGATTTTAGTAAAATCAACATTTATAATATATATATATATATATATATGAATTTTTCTTATTATTTCTTATTGTTTGAATTACTATTACTATTATAATTTATAATATATTATAATTATAATTGTATTATATTATACTATTATTATTATGGATACTCAAATTTATGTTTCTTAATTCATCTCCAAATTATTATGGATATTACAATTAAATAATTAATGTACCTATTTTTTTTTCTAGGTTCATATAGTTTTATATCCTATTATACTCTTAATATAATAGTTAATTATTGTAGTATTGTTTAAGTACTATTAATTTATTTCTTTGCTGTAATTTTTGTCGAGTTTGTTTAACATTATTGTAGGTATAATATTGATATATAATAGGAAGACCCATTTAAATAGTTGCATAATATACATTTTAATATAATAAAGACACGACACAGGGCCAAATTTTAGATAACACAGTATAAGTATAGTATATATTAATATATATCTAATACATTACATTGCTTGTATTAGGCAACATTAAATGTGTATATATTATTTCTTTGAATATTAAGTACTTAAAAAAAAAAAATTATATTTTATTACCTATTTTATATTGTAACACAATAAGTGAGTTACGTATTTTATATTTAAACCTTATGTTTAGTATATATTGGAACGTTACACGTCTCGTACGTCGTACCTTACTGTACATGATGTCGTTCAGTGTTTTCTATCAAATCCTATCCAGTTAAGGAGCAGTCGGCTGGCTGTTTCCTATTACACTAACCGGTCTTTTGAACCGGGTCGTTAGACCGATATAAAACAAAGATTTCTTATTTATATTATGCAGGTCCTAGAAACTTATGACCTGCGTTCAATATCTAACATGTAATTTAGCAACGAACATAAACGTAATATATTTCTATAACGAAAACAAATATAATAAGTACAATTACACTATCACCTATGGTATCACCACAGGGTAGTTTATTGTAGATCACACTATCACAGGTGTATCGGAGTGCGAGCTTCTAGTTGAGTTGACAAGAATCAATATAACAAGTACCTAAATAAAATAATCACGACTGTGTATGTTTTAGATGTTAAAACTCGACTGGGTGTTTCAGCTATTATGACTCGATTAATCATATATCGCACTCAGCTCACTCGTGTCTGGCCTATAACACGTATATAATGCTGAGGCGATATAAAATGACAACTCTAATATAAATGCAACCGTTACAACTACCCCACTCGTCATTGAAATTCTGTCCTCAGATTTACTTTAAAAAATAAAAATTAGGGTAGAGAAAATATATTTATCGTTGAAAACAAATGTGTGTTAGTAAAAAAAAAAAATAGGTGTGATAAACCTTTGGTTATTTTCCAAGTTGTCAATATATTCTGAGTTTCGCGGAAAATTTGGCCTTGTGAGAATATCATACCGATACCTTCAACGTCATGTCGTAATTTTCAAGGTGACAAGGTGTCTCACAAACATTTATTATTCAGGATGTCAAAATTTAATTATAAGATCATGTCTTAATACATTTAATTCCTAATTGATATTAAAAATTATTTATACAATATAAATTATTTTTTTATTTAAAATTTATAGGTATTCGATTTAAAATGTTGCGAAAAATCGATTAAATTACAATAATTCAGTGATAAAAATGACATGCCTCTTAAAATTTGTAAAAGTGGTGTATAATTTAATACAATATATAAAATAGTTTTCGAATGTTACTCAGGTTTACAAATTTATATACATTTTTTTAGTAAAAAAAAAATTTCAATTATATATAAAATCAATTTTATAAAATCATAATTAATATTTTGCCATAAAAACGGCATTTTTATAGTCATGTAGATTGTATGGCTAATATTATGCTGAATTGCTGAAACACTTAATTATTTGTTATATAATTTTATTCATTTAGTTTCGCATCTATTATCCATATCTTTAAATTATAAATGTTATCGTTAGTCCACACTCGTATATACTCTACTATCGACACTATCGTGTTAGATAATAAAATAATAATAATAAAATAAAATTATTGAACCGTTAGGTTAATTTTTCTACAAAATATAGGACTTTAGATATTTCGTAAACTTCTCGTTTATATGTACGTATATATATTTGATAAAATTGCAGTTTTGGGTTTTACGGTATGAAAATTTTACTGAAGTATACTCACATATTACTTAACATGATATGATAAATTGATAATATTAGAAAAATCCCTATGCTCAATTTTTTTTATAGCTATTTAAAGTTCATATTTAAGTTGAAACGAAAATCTTAGAATCCATACGAATTTCTTCTTATTATTTCTCAATAATTTTACAATAATAATTAATAGACAGGCTAAAAAATTTGAAAAATTTTGTTAATTGTTATTGAAGGATAATGATTTTTAATATTTTTATCTTAACATATTTCCAAAATATTAGAAAAGAATCAATTTTTTTTTTATTGGTGTTTAAAGTTGAAATTTCAGTAAAATCAATATTTAAAGTATTTATATGAATTGTTCACATTATATTTCAATATTATACAATATTGCTCAAATAAAATTGACAAAAATTTTGAAAATTTTATTGAAGATAAAATACATTTTTTTTAACTCAGTTCCAATTAATTGTAAATTATAACATTTACGATATTATTTTTATACTGTTAAAAATATAAAAAGCAAGGGAGGGATACTGGTGTGAAATGAATATTGGTGTAAAGAGGATAGTGTTGAATTTTGATTACAATTTGAATGCAATGATAAATCATTACATTCGACAAACGATTCTGAGCGAAGATTTGGATATATAGGTGACTCATTTAGGGGTTTTATGATAAATATTATTTATATTGAACGTAGAGACTGATAAATATAAACATTTTAATCGGTACATATTATATGATGAACTTCGCTAAAAATCGTTTTCACGATTTCCCATACATGAAGGTGTGTATCCTTTCCACACCAGTATCCTTTCCCTTTATTTTTATCAAGTTTAATTATAAAATTTATCGCAATTCTAGTTTAGTACTGTTTACTTTTATTACATTTGTTTAATTGTTGTCATTTTAAAATGATTAGAAATATGGTTTATATCTAAATGGTACTATACAATATCACGATTATATTTAAATATTTTGATTAATGCAATTTTTACACTGCTGTTTAACATGATCATTCATTGAATTTAAACATTTACTTTGAGTTCATTTTATAATATTTGTCAGTGTTATATTATTAAATAAATACAACGTCAATATTTTTATTGTAAGTATTTATTTACAAGAAGATACAAATAACATTTCTTAATAATTATTAACAATAATATTTTCTTTTTTTATAATAATTTTAATTTAATATAATTTGAAATAGGTACATTTATTTGTTAAAAAAAAAAACTCAACACATATTTAAAATAATTAAATTACTAAACCAGAAACACAGTTAATATTATATTAATAAAACAAAATTTTGTATAATTACAAACTATCATAATATAACTGTACAATTTTAAATTATAGGCGTGTAAGTACCTACCTTTTATTTTATTGAAACCCATATATTTTACAATAATTATTTAAATTAATAAAATTGTTATACCTTATATACTATAGGAATAGATAGGTAGGTAGAAAAACCATATTCCAAAAAACGTCCATTAATATTTCAAAACGGGTGCCGGGTTCCATCAATATTAATTTTTATATAATATTATACTTATGTTTAAGTTTATATATAAAACATATAAATTGTATTTAATATAAATTATAAATAATTATAGATATATATAACAATCGTAAATGTTTAAGTCTTACAAATCAAAGATAGTTACATATTAGTAGATACAGGAAGTGCTTAGGTACTCATAAACATAAAGGTTTAAAACGGTTTATCATAAAATATATGATAATTATTCAATTATATACCTACCTATATGATTTTTAAAATTTTTATGCCATTTTTATGCACCTAAATATCTTATGATAGTATTAAGATTAGTAATAATCATACGTACCTATTAGTTATTATAGTTACACAGTTGTAGGCATAAGTGCATATACCTATAGATTATAGTTGATTAGGTACCTATAGGTATATATTAATTATGATTTTTCTTAATATTACAGTACTTAATATTAAATTGTGCAATAGTGCAATTATATACCTACCTACATATAATTGGATAACCTTAGTACTTACCTATTCATGTATAAAAATAATGTTATAATATTATTGTTACACTTTTATTATCGTAATAAATTAGAAATAAAAATTAAAAATCAATATAGATGAGGTTAACTATGTTATTATACATTATATTTTCACACATAATAAATGTATATATATATATATATATTATATAGGTATAATAATAATATATACGTAATAGGTAAGGACTACCTGTATATAAATATGTTTTTGCAGTTCATCTTTCAATTTTTTTTCAATTGATATAATGATATTATTATATTAAATATTTGAATATACGAGTATGTGTAGGTATAAATAAGTAAATTAAAAATACAAAAGTGATGTTAACATTAACGATTTAATATTGTAACAATAAATGCAACGATAAAAATATTGCATCACTATTTATAATATTTCGTATTCTTAATATGTATAGGTATAGGTGGTACCTTATTGTGATATTATATTATATTATATTATATTATACATTTTTATATCAAATTATAATCTCAGAAAAGAGAAAATAAGTGATTTTCTTATAAATTATGATTATATTAGGTACCTACCTAACATAGATATTTAATAATATAAATAGTTAAGTAAGTACCTATCACATTTTAAGGATTATTACAATATTTATTTTTTAAACATTAGGTACGCAACTTAAATATAAATACTTTAGTGTATGTATATAATGATAAATAATTTAAAAAAAATAATTACCTATATCAATACTTATAGGTACATTTAATAGGTAGTTAGCTTTTATAAGCATATTTTCACATTTAATATATTTTATATAGGTACATATTTAAATACTTAACATTCACTTATTTATAATAACATAAAATTTACAATTTATTTTATATAAACAATTTTAACAATATTTCATAGTATTATAGGAATATTATTTATATTATTAAAAACTAACAAATACTCTTACTTACACGTGGTAATTATTATATAATATATAGCTATAAGTATATGTGTTATGTGTAATAGACTCTGGTATAATATAATTTTAATGACATTATAAATATTTTTCTAAATTAAAATTAGATACATTCACTAAAAGTTTGTTCAATAGTTAATATTATTTTATATTATAAAAAACAATTGAATTAAATAAACTATAGGTAGGTAGGCACTTAAGCACCTACTTAAATGTACTAAGTAGATATATTTTATATAAATTAATAGACAATAATTTAAATTATGATACATTCTTACTATAATATTACAATATGTTTATTTCAAATAAAATACTTAGGTAGGTACTTAGGTTTAGGAAAATATTATTAAGAACTAATAATTTGTTAATTAAAATCTTAGATTTAAACTTTTAATTTGAAAATAAAATTATAAAAATAGGTAGTTATACCTACTTAAGTAAAATAATTGCATCAATTGTCTTTTATTTAACTTTTAATATATACATAACGATATTGACTTTTTTTTTATGATTATTAACAAAAATAAAAACGAGTGGGTAAATTTTGATAAACGTTTAATTTTTTTTTTATTTTAATTTTAATTTTTTTTTTTTAAGCGACCATATTTTAATATGTCACTAATCATCACACGTAGGTGGTACATATTTAATTATTATTAATCGTACTCGATAATCGATATTAATATTATTATAACAACATTGTCCGTTAACTGTTATTAAGAATAATATATTTTGTGAAATATATATATATATTTATGGACAGACATTATAAAATTATAACATACGTCCAATTAAAAATCTATTATGAAAAGTAGTTGTATTCATAGGCACTGCGATGCATTAAGTTTTATTGCCACCTACGTAATAATTTTAAAAGTCAAAAACTTGCAAAGTAAATATCTATTTCTATATATATTGTTCAGGAAAATTTCGTCTAAAGTTTAAACTGTTGACACGAAAATATTTTGGAACACGCTCAAAACAATTTAAACTAATTTTATTAAATGGTCGACCTTTTATTATACGACGTTAAATTACTAATGTAAACAAATTATTCATTTACACGGTAGTAGGGGGGGGTTTTTTTAGGCAGGAGACGAGAGGAATACACACGGTTGCCCGAAGGGATATTTCTATAAAGGGTCGGCAGCAAAATGAAAATTCTATTGTATATGAAAATGCGTTGACGCATTCGAACAAAGTCACGTACCTACAGTTACACGCGGTAAACGATTAAAACCGTTTCAGACGTTTTTGTCCGTCGTATAAGAGATTTATTTTATACCTCTCCTATACAACATTATTATTATTATTATTTAGCCAATAACAATAATAAAAAACACACACAACCCATTTGTTACCTACATTGTTCGTTTGCCATTGTAATATTAATTATTGAATTACTTATCGCTTATTGATGATACACCGTGAATATTATTATTATAGTTCGACTGAAGTTCAAAATCAAACGCATATAAACGTCGCTAATTTTGTATTTATTTATTTATTTATTTTTTCTATTCTTTATCTATATCCAATTGAAATATTAGGCGTTAAAGTGGACTAGCGTAGGAATCGTATACAGGATAAACGCGGTACATAAAAATTTAATTTCCAGAGAAAATACTACATAAAATATACTATACGAATATAATAATAATATCACGTTACCTATATAATATAATAACGAAATTGAAATAATTCTGCGAGTGGACGTCGTGCGTATTATATAGAGATAATGGATCACGCGAGAGTACGCGAGTGTATAATAATAATAATAATAATAATAATAATAATAATAATAATAATAAT
>JAIUCT010000012.1:8677743-8788944 GCA_021307375.1 Tetraneura akinire | reverse complement strand
TTTTTTAAAAAAAAAAAAAAAATTTTGTATTTTTTATAATAAGTATTTTTTTAAAAAAATTTTTTTTTTTTTTTTTTTTTTTTTTTTTTTTTTTGCAATTTATAAATAATCAACAAGTATACATTAATTAATATTTTGTGGTATACTTACAATAAATTTCATTAGTACACTAGTAATAATTTATACGACTATTTAAATCTTATAGGAAACAAATCAGCTGTTATTGCTAAAAAATTCATAAACGTTTTATTACAAATTTCTATAATAATAATGGCATTTCTTCGAATTTTTATTTATTTATTGTTTTAAATTTCAATTTTAGTATTATAACTAAAATAATATAATTTGTTAGATATTTTATAGATAATTTATAATATGTCCACCATATAACAATAATTATTATTTAATATTATTATTCTTGGACGATTAAAAATATTAGATTTTATCCTAGTTAGTATTTTGCCCGGTCGCAGGCATTTTATTTCAAGAGCTGGTAAACTGAGCACAAATCAACTCGTATTGAATTTTGTTCATAAATAAAACAATCGATCAAACATAAAAGAAAAATTTTAATTTATGAATATAATTGTGGTGTGAATGGAAATCGGAAATTGCCTTTTCACGAATTGACGAGAAAAAAAATAAAAATATTTTTACGTACATTGACTCTGTGTACATAAGACTATAAGAGTATGTAACAGAGTACAGTGCATCGCGAAAAATAATAAATAGGTACATAATATTGGCTATAGGATAGATTATTATTATTTTTCGAAATATAATAATTAATGTTAGTACTTACCTGAAAAGTAGAAGATTTAACACGACAAGTGATATGCATGGACCCGTGTGAACGAAAATCACGCGGAAGGCATAGTACAGTGTGTAGTAAACGTCTAGAGTAACCCAATGTTCAACCCAATACGCGTGATTCATCTTGAATAAAAAAATATTCAACATAATATTATTAGAGTTAAATTTTATTATTGATTACCTATAAGTATAATCAATAAGTATACAAGTGATTTTTTTTTTTTTAGAATACTTTATGTATATTTTAATAACAAAAATGTAATAGCTGTATATTAAAATATATATTTTTGAATTATTACAATAAGTTTATAAAAATATTGTAATATTATCGTTTATTATAATATTAAATGTCTCTATACGAATTTCATAGTCTACTAAAAGTATTATTAATTATTTACTTACATAACGATATAGTTATTGATATTACTACTTTTAAAATATTATATTATAATACAACCTATCTATTATAAATTATTATTAATAGGTACGTCTAATTATTATTAATTATTTTTATTTATTTTTTTATATAATTGGTAACGAGTTTAAAGTACCTAAATAAAATTAAAAAGTGATGGAAATACAAATATTTATATATATTATGCACCAACTGTTACAATCGCTCTATAATTTTTCTAGAATCTAAAAATGAAATTAATCAAAAATAAATAAATATTACAATACGTATATAACAAACGCCATTATTTTATATCCAATATAAATATAATTTAATTTAATTCACGTTCAACGTTGAATCAAGTAAATTACATGTATTTTCGCAAGGAATTTTTTTTATAGAAGCACATATTATAACCAAAATGATCAATTACATTTGATAGTGGATACGGTTTAATATTGAAATTAATTGTATATTTGAGTGCAAGATATCATACGTGATACGTAATTATATTTATGGAAAACACAGTGTGCATATTTTGTACAATATATAATTGTATTACTATTTAAGTATTTAATTGGATACCTATTTTTTTTCATTTGAATTTAAGGTATATATCGTATACAATTTTAAAATTATTTTCCAATACTATAATATAAAATGTATTGAATGAAGTACGTTATAAAATAATTTTATTAGATGTATAATATGTTATTTATACTTTAAAATTGGATCATTTTTAAATTTTTTATATCGTAATGATAAAATTGAACAAAAAAACTATAATATAGTAGGTATATAAATTATATCTATCCATTTGATGAGTATTGAATTGTATAGCCATAAAGGTAGGGTACTCTATAATATGAATAGAAAATAGAAATAACATAAAAAGCTTTATGAAAACATATATTCCAACAATTTATTTTGTGTGAGATGTTTTTTTTTTTTTTTTTTTAAGAACACTAGTAGTGTGATAAATTTATACGATGTACCTACACAGTTTTGACATTAAGTTCAGTTTATGATAATATATAAGGTATCTTTTAGATTATGTATAAGTACATATTCTTAGAGATTCTAGAATCCATCTAAATTTAATCAAATAAAGTTTACGATAAACTTGCTAAACCTTTCTAAGGAATATTGAAAATACAGTTTCTTTATGTATAATAATTTATGTATATTGTATTATCATATTATAATATTTCATTATAACACTGAAATGTCTCAATGAGTTTATAAGATGTAGCAGAATTAAAATTTAAGACATACCTACTTTAGAAATGTATATTGGCATTGGAATATTATTATTATCCATGATCAATAAAAAAATGATATTCAATACCTACTTTGTAGATTTAATATGTCATTCTAACTAATTACAACTTTTCGAAAAAAATACAATATTTATTTAACTACCTATACTTAATATTTATACTTATTTATAAAAATTAACGGTCCATGCCCTTTGAATATAATTAGGTAAATACATACGAGTACAGAAGTAATGGTAATAAAACAATAACAATAACAGACAACAACAATAAAATTCATGACAGTAAAAATAAATATAGTAATAAAACAACAGAAAAAGATGAATAAACAAAAAAGGAGGGATTTTCATTGGTTCTAGATATTAGTCGTCTAATAGGTTAGTTTTTCATAAAATTGGTTATAAAATGAGGAATATGAAATAGTCAAATATATAATTACATTATATTTTAATTATATTATTATATTAATAATATTGTTATAATATATATTATATTATTATAACAATATTATTGATGTACCTACATACAGTGCCGTGCCCAGAAATTTTTTCCGGGGGGATTGTTATAAGCACGTATTTTAAAAGTATTTATTTAATTAGGTAATAATTTTGGCATATAAAATATTCATACAATATACATAAGTATTCAATAAGTAATAATAATAATTGATGGTATATTTTAAATTATTTGTTGTTATAAATTGGTTATAATATGATATAATATAATATAAAAAATAGTTATGACTTATAATAGTTAATTTTAAGCAATTACAAAATAAATCCTTGTCTTCGAGGTGTTAAAGCGAACCTAAGGAAATATTAAACTTAAATTGTATAAAAATATTAAGAAATATTACAATTTTTCTAAATTCGCTAAAATTTCGGGGTTAAGGGGGGGGGGGGTTGAACATCCAAAACCACCCACTAGGCACGCCTCTGCCTACATATACCGATATACTATTAAAAAATTAATAAATACTTCGAAGTGTTTAGCAATATAAGATTTAATAACTGATTGTTCCACTTATTATATTTATTATTTATGAATTTATTTTAATTTGATTTCCAAAAGTATTACTTATGAATTGAATAAAATTAAATGATGATGGACTGAAGGTGATATCTTACAAAATCTATGAAATTAAATTAATGGTATAATAATAAAATTAAAAATGATGATGATGAAAATAATAATAGTGTATTTAATATAGTTTAATTACTAAATTTAAATGGATTTTACAAGAACACAAAAAATATTGAATTTAGCGGGTTTTTATTTTACTGTTTTTAATTAGGTATTTTAAAGTAGTAAAATTTTGAAACCGTAGTACCGTAGTTACATCAATATTTTTTCGTGAAAATATTGAACTTTTGTAAAATTTACAGTATTTTTTTTATAATGTGTGATAAAATTAGTAATTTTGGATTTTCAAGTCTGAAAACTTTATAGGAGCCTAACGACATATTACTTAACTTAGTTTCAAAATATTTCAAAATCTAAAGTTTCAATTTTTTTATGTGTTTAAATTTGTCATTTTTAAAGAAAACGAAAATCTACGAGTATAACGTTTATATTGATTATTATTCATTTTCTTTCATACCTAATAATGTTTAATAATATTGGAAATTTTGGGTTTTAATCTTTTAAAATTGTATTGATTTATAACTAAATATTACTTCAAAAATCATAACTTCTTAAGTCTTAATTTATTCTTAAAACGATAATATATATACCTACTTATATTTTTAATCTATTTACAATTCAAAATTGTATTGTAATAAATATTTTATCTTTCATGTAATTCAAACATAAAATAAATTGTTGATCTAGGACCACGACGGAACCCACCGGGAAAATCTCGATTTCTCGATAGGCCTACCCGACCCTGGAAGACAATAGTACAATACTATTATTTTATGTACCTACCTACTTAATTGAGAAGAATGCATCATTAATTATATTGTTTTAATATTTCTCCTAATAGGTTTTGTTTACCAAGTTTTAATATATTTTATAATGGTTCATCATTAAAGTTAGATAATTTAAGTTATACAATGGTTTAATTAAATATTTAATTGTTTCGTAAAATTATTATCATTATTGAGTAAAATAGTATTAAATATTTATATTCATTATCATTAGGGACTACGAATAAAATATATAAAAATTGACATATTAAGTATTACTGAAATGACAACTGAGATTATTCTGGTAATCTGTTGTTTAAGCTCTTTTAAGAACTTGTATCATTTTTTTTAGCTTATAGCTTTTATTGGATATTTTCTTGAACTTTACTCAGAATTTAATATAATTTTCATGAGAATTCATATACAAAATCCGTGTTAAATAACCGGATATTAAAAGTTTTGAAAACTTGTATATTAGAAGTTGAAACTATTATAAAATATAGTATTTCAAGATGGATTAAAGACTTTGTGTTTGAGTTTATACTTTTAAAAATCATTATATAATATTGTTTTATATTTAAATTTAAAAACATATAATTACATTTATAAGTATTATGTTATGAGTTAAGGAATGGTTTAGTTCCATTCATATTCTTAAAATTCTCATTAATTCTATATGAACATAATATGAGTACAAAACTGAAGGAATATTCATTTTATTAATTATAATTATATATTATATATGTTATGATTATTATCATTTATACATAAAATCTTGTAAAAAATTTATTGAAAAAATTAAGACAAAACGGTAATTCGGTTTTTTAAACATACTTTTTGTTAATATTTTCATTTATTTTTATGTTTGCACCTGTAGTCTATACAATATATTATTAATTATTATAATTTAATAATAATATTACACACTTCTAATAAAATTAAAGAGAACATGCTTTACTTAAAATTAGGTTACATTTAGTTAAACATTATTATATTATGTTTTTTTATCGCATACCTTTTATTTTGATAAATGCATTTTAAATTTCTTTATCGATTAAAAACACGTGTAAAAACAAAAAAATCGCTTACAATTTTTAACAATTATGTAATAAAATTATAACATAAATTTGTTAAAATATTTATTGATGTTACTCTTAGTCTTAGCAAATGTTACTCTTTACAATAATAGGGAGGTACAGTATTTTTTTAGTTTTTATATGCTCAAAACTTAACGTGCATTAATTGTACTTTTATAATAATTCATTCCAATTTAAACTAAGGATTGTGTTATTGGTTTAATAATAACATATGTGGACTTATTTTTATATAATATTATGAAGACATATTTTTGAATTGAAATAATAACTGAACTATTATATAAATATTTATATTACAAGTATAGGTGTAGTAAAGTTAGTAGGTTATCAATATAAAATAACTTTTAGTTGATATACTTTATAAGAAATATCTTTTTGGAATTTTAAAATTGTTTTCTTAAGCAGCAAGAAAACTTTTTAAATAATTAGATACTTACAATTTCTGAATATTTTTGTTTCTGCCGTAATTGAATTTAATTATTTTTAGATAAATATTATTCGTCAGAACTTTTTTTTTACTAGTTTGAAATATAATTTAGTAACATTGACGAAACTAGTAATGTTAAATAAATATTATTCATTTATTATGAATATAAATTTCAATTCATAATACGTCAATATGAAAATTCAATAGAAGTTTTATTAAAGGTCAACTACGCTTTTTATTTGACGTAAAGTAATATAAGTAGTCACAATTTTTAATAAATTGTATACATTTATGAATTTAAAAAAATTGTATATTTATTATTATATTAAAGTAACTGCTATGTAATACAAAAAATATATTTATATAATAAAAAAATCAATAACGTCAGATGAAAATAATTTAGGTATTTTTAGTTATATCGTACTCTTATATTATTATGTTGTGAAATAATATCTGCAGCATACCTAATGTTTAAGCATCAATTTAACGAGAATTTAAGAAGAATTATAGTACCACCTAAGACTCGCCCAAACACATTTAATTCAATTTTTTAATTTAATTATTGTTACTATAAATAATAATTTATCGTAGGACAATATTGTACGATATTATTATATATTAAGTTTTTCCATTTTAAATAGGCACATAGCTACAATTTCACTGATAAATGTATTTATATTATATATATTTCAATATTTTTGATAAAAGTCTATGATAAAATATTTTTTTCTCTTGACCATTATTATAAACGTTTATATTATGGTAAACATTTAAAAAACCTTTGTAAAAAGAAAAACTAAAAAAATTAAGTAAAATAATGAATAAGAATAATGATGATATTGTTAAGGTAGGTATAAAGGTTTTTATATAATTAATGGAGAGTAAAAAACGCTTGATGATTCAAACTTCAAAGCATACGAGAAATGATTGCGAAGGAAAACTGTGTTATATTTTATATAATACAATGATGAAAACAACGTAAAACAAAAACATATATTATGATAATAAAAATCAATAGTTTTTTTTTTTTTTTCTTGAATACTTATTTAACACTTCGATTATCAGATAATATGAATTTATTTAATAATTAAATTTATTAAAATATCATGTAGGTACGTTATCTTATAATTTATTATTATAATTTTAGTAAATTACTACCTTTATAGGGGAAAATCATGTCATATACAAAATATGAGTGTAGAACGTTTAACCGTATTTATTATAGTTAATAATTTTTATTTATTTCATATTTTTTTTTTTAGCGTTTAGTATTTAAAATATAATTACAGTGATTATCTATATTTTAAAATATATTTCTGTTTAATTAAAATCAAATTATTTGTAATATTATTTTTGAATGAGTTATGATAATTACTAATTATTAAAAAAACATGATTTCCTAAGGTAAATTTGAATTTAGAATAGCCAATCAGATACTTGTACTTGTATATTAATCGTTGATTAGCTATTGCAAAACCAATTTCGCAGATTTGTTCGACGGTCAAGTGTTTTGGTTATGGATGTCAAAAACAATCATAAGTACCTATTTTTGAATGTCGAAGAAAACTAACAAGTAGGTAGTTATTTAGAATAAAAGTTAATTTTTATTAGGTATAATATATAATTATTTATTTATTTATTTGGTTTAATAATAATATAATATGCCATTAATTGAAAATAGTAAAAACTATCAATTGAACACAATTTAAAAGCAATAATAATTAATTAATTTTTAATTGAATAGCTTAAATAAATATCTTATATATTTTATAGAACATTACAAACTTATATCGATTGCATTCAAGATTATTAAATATATTAAATTTAGTATCACATTAATTATATTATGATTGGACGATAATATAATTTATTTTTGCAGAATGGGTTCGGAACGAATAGGAAAAAGTGAGAAATATTGATCGAATAATATTTTGATTAGGGTTGGTCAGACGACGATGTAAATACCATTGAAGTTTATTTTGTAAAGCCAATATGATTGATGAATGATGATGTATATGAATACGATAGACAATATTGTTTGTTTATGTTCTTATTATACTAATATTATTGATCCCAAATGATATAATTTTGTATCCCTTTAAAATATTATGTACATATTTATAGAATAATATTTAAATATATATATACCTAATACCTACATAAATATATTATTATATAAATATAATTATTATTATGTGAAATGAAAATATATTTTTTTTAGTTATCTATTTATCAACTGGATTAATATTAATTTATTATATTGAAACATTTAAAGCTACGTAACATTAAATTTTGTGAATCGTAATTTAATATTTATATGAGATATAAATTCACTTATTTATAAAAATATTTTATTAAATTATTAATAACTTCATTATACAGTGAAACCTCTAAATACCGGACACTCTCGGTCGCCGTAATTTTGTCCGTTATTTAGAGGTGTCCGCTATTTAGAGGGGAAAAATTTTCGAAAATAATTCGGAGAAATAATAACTACATAATATAATATACAACATTTATATAATTGTAATGTATAATAATGATATAGGTATGTATTTTATTTGTATTATTTTAATAATAAATAAATATTAGATGTACATATTATTATTTATGAAAAAATTAATGAAAATATAAAGAATAATAATTTAAAAATATTATATATGTAGTATAAAAATTAACATCAATTGAAAAAATCAGTTACTTTAGCTTGTTTAAGACCTCGACGCATAGTAATTTCGTGTGTTAAGGCATTTTGTAATTGGAGAACGTTGGAGAACAATGAAGTATTCTGTGTATCGATAGAAGAAATGTATTCACGTATACCCTTCACTGCTGTCAGTGCCTCCTGTAGACTTCCTATATGTGAAGTTAGATCCTTTTCTTGATCTTGGGTCTCATCCTTTTCTTCGTCACTTTCTACCTCATTTAGTGTGGACATACTCGTACTATCGTTAATATCGATGTCGTAAGTTTCTAAATGATCGTCTAGTGCTATATATTCATTCTCTGTAATGTTATTATCAATCTGTTTAATGAGATAATCAAGTTCTTCAATTGATGTAAGTTGGTCATCAACATCAGTTACGTCAATACCACGGAACCTAAAGCCAGACCGCAAAAAACATTTCTTCACTGTCTCAGGTTGAACGTTTCTCGTAGCTGAAGATATCCAATAAATTGCATCCAAAACGTTGATTGATTGTCTGGAGTCATCGCGATCGGCATCAAAATCGGCAATAACTTTACGTAATAATTGAATACGATACAGCTTCTTAAACTGCTGAATTATTCCTTGATCAAGTGGTTGGCACTGAGATGTCATATTCGGTGGGAAAAATACAAGTTCAACATTTTTCATTTTTAAATGTGGATGAGGAGCCGCGTTGTCTAAAAAGAGTAAAACTTTTCTCTTATTTTTATTCATTTTTTTATCAAACTTTAAAAGCCAGTCGCTCATTATTTCAGTTGTCATCCAAGCCTTTTTGTTCCAATACCAATCGATGGGGAAGTTGTTGATATCCAATTTTTTGAATGCTCGAGGTCGTTTTGCTTTTCCTATTACGAGCGGCCGTTCAAACTCACCCAACATATTGGAACATAAGAGTACAGTTAACCTTTCTTTTGAAATTTTTCCTCCACTACATGTTTCGTTTTTGAACGCCATGGTTTTATCAGGTAGAACTCTAAAAAATAGTCCCGTTTCGTCAGCGTTGAAAATATCGCACTCGGCGTAATTGGCAATAATTTCGGGTATTTTTGCTTTCCAGTTATTGACTGCCTCTTCGTCAACACTTGCTGCTTCACCACAGACTGATTTAAAAGATATGTTATTTCTTTTCCGAAATTTTTCAAGCCAGCCATTGGAACCTTTAAAATCGGCAATTCCGTGTTCCTTAGCGATTTGCCTACTTTTTTCTTGAAGCATTGGTCCTGAAACGGGTAAATTTTTCTCTCGAAGTTTTGAAAACCAATTTAACACTTCACTGTCGATGACAGAGGTTTGTGTTTTTTGAAGCTTTGTCCATTTTCGATTCTCTTCTCCATTTTCCGCCCAAGTTTTGTAAAGTTCGGCCTTATTAGCTATAATATCCGCGATTTGTGTTTTACTAACACTAAACTTGTCTGCACACGCACGAACACCCATATTATTACACTCTCGATATTCAATAATCTCAATTTTTTCTTTTAAACTCAATCGTTTTCTTTTGCTGGCCATTGCCGGCAATTTGAAAACAGAACCGTATGTATTGGAATCACAAATACAACTAAATACGTATTAAAAATATACGAGTAGGATAACATCACAGAACATAAACTAGAAAAATGTTTTTTTTTTCGATTCGATAATGGACGGATAAATTGTAATTGCACATAGTATAACGCCGGGTTTTTACTCGCCGTGTCACTCGTGGTTTCCCGTCGGTGTCGGATACAACACGAGTATTTGGATTTTCCCCCAAAATACACTACATATTATGTGTTTAAAATATTTCAATCAAATATTATTTCAAATATGTATCATTATTACGATAAAAATTATCAAAATTAGAAATTAAATTGCCATAAAAGTGTCCGTTATTTAGAGTGTCCGGTATTTAGGGGTTTTCCCATATAAAAGTGGTGAAAATGTTCCCGTTCCCAAAAAAACGTCCGCTATTTGGAGGTGTCCGCTATTTAGAGGTGTCCGTTAAGGGAGGTTTCACTGTATATATATATATATAACTGTATATTAATACAGTTATAGTAAATTTTTATAAAATAGTATTTAGAAAAAAAGATGAATACAATAAATAGAGATTAATTTAAATGATTGCTCATAGCATATCGGTTGATGAGTTAATGTTATTAGTTATTGCTACCTATATAGAATACGATTAAAGGAAAAGTCTGCAATAATTGTAATGAATTTTTTTAGTAAAAACTTTTTCAAATATTTTAAAAATAAATAATAATTTAACGAAATATAAAATTTGTTATAGGTATATTTATAATATTATACGTATTCTTATAAGCTACAAAATACTTACACAAAAATGTGAGATTTATGTACATAATATATTATATTTTATTTTTTTATGATAATTTCTTTTAAATAACTTTTAATGTATAATATAAGTCGTAGGTATGTCATAGAATATTTTTCACTATTATAATTATTATGTTATTAAAATAAGTAGTATATAAGAGTAATATTGTTTAATGAAATAATAATAATAGGTATATTCATGGGTTTATTTTTTTTTTATAAATTACCATTTTCCATTTCCATATAATTTTCGTAAACGAATCAATGTGTCGTTATAAATTTTTTAAATGCCTCGTGTAAGTAGGAGTCAAATTTAATAAAGTAACATAATATGATCGAAAATAACAAAAGCTATAATTTTTATACTTGATAATAGATAGCATACTAACAGAACAATATAATAATTATAATAATTCGTATTTTGTATTTTTTACTTTGCATTATTATTAATTTATATAATTAATACCTATATAGTTATTCATTATAGTCGAACATAATATATTATATTTATATACAATGGAATATTGTATGTTGTAGTGAGGATCAAGGGTAAATAAATTGATTGAGCATTCCGGTCAACATTAGGCTTTATGTATTTTGAACAGAATAATTGATTTATTATAAATTTAGACTTTGGTGTACGGTGTTGACATACTATGAGTAATTACTCCAAGTTCTGAAATTATTGGAATAATTAATTCTAAGTCTATTGGTAAAATAATGAATGTGAATAATTTCTAAATTACATTTAATTATACTGTAATTAACAATTTGTTTAAAAGAAATAGACAATTTGTAGAATTTTTAAAAATGATTAATGTTCAATAATTACCTATTTGTTTTCAATCGTGATTGTATTTTTAAATTATAATCATCATTATATTTTATTATATTATAATAAAATCATAATTTGTATTCACCATTTTTGTATGTTTTTGAGTTATTTATACACTAGTAAAATATTGAACAAAGATTTGTAAACATCTACATCGTGAATCATGGTCGTTCTTTTCATTTTTTCCCTTAGTATAAATTATGTATAATATTATGTAAATACAATTTTATACAGTGATATTTACTTTGTTCTTTTATAGTGCAATTCGTTTAATAATTTAAAACAATATTTTAAACTTTATATACCTGCTTAATATTGTTTCGAAGCATTAAAACTATAAATAAAATAATTTAACTTGTATTTAGACTTAAAAATCAAAATTTTATTACTTATGTAAAATAACTATATGAATATTCAATAATATTTTCAAGTCTCTATGATTTACATTTCTTCAGTCATCATACAAAAGGAAGTTAGGAAGTAAAATTAAGTTTTCCAACGTTATGTTTCACTTTCAATGTCTTCATTTTATAATTAATCGTACGATAAAATATTTTATTATCATATAAATATTTGAAATCATTAAAATTGATAATTTGAAATTTGATTTAATAAAATAACATAAATAATAGTTTATTGTTCATTAAGATAATTATTTGACAGTTATAATATTTTTCAAAAATTAAACTTACGTTTTTAGGCCTATTGTAGTAAGACATTAGTTAAAATAAGTTTATCTTTTAAATTAAAAAATATATTAAGCATATTATAAAAAGTTAAAACCAACAACTCAAACTTAAGTTTAAAATTTTTTTAACTTCATCAAAAAGAAAAATTAATAAGTGTGTAGTTACAAAATATATTGAGGGTGGTTAGTAATTTCAATACGAATTATTGTTATAAATATTTTAATATTTCAAATAAAAGTAAAATATATATATATATAAGAGTATATATGAGCTTTTTATTATTATTTTTTTTTTTTAGATTTTGAGCGAATTTAAAGATGACGTGCATTTGTGAAATGAATAATAGTTATAAGTTATGAATGATATGATGTTATATTATTATAATTAAGATTTAAATAGAATAATAAATTATGTTATCCAAAAGAACTGTTCTGCGTGAAGTTCAGTTAAATATAGCTACTTCGCGGTACTATATTTTGATTAAAAAAACAAAATAATATTTAAAAAATCTATGTGAATGAAATACTCAAAAAAATTTCAATTCTCTATAATACTTATATTCTTTAAATTAATAATAATTAAGATAAATAAAATTATATTTTTGTGGAATTTTACCGAATTTTTGTAGTTTTCCTATATAGTAAAAAAACTATTGAAAATTAAATAATGACAAATAAAATACTACTTAAGATAAAATAATAAGTATTATACCTAAAAAAATCTCTTATGGATATTATAATTACCTCAAAAACTATTTTTATACAACCATTCATATTATTCTAAAGTAAGTAGGTAATTAATGTTGTGTAAAAAAATTGCATTTATTGATTTTCAAAATATTTTACATGTATATAAAACAAAATATGTGGATATTAAATTTCTAACAAATTTACATTTTAGTGTAATTTAAATCTAATTTTTATGTGATACAAATTTCAAGACTAAAAAATTGCATATAAATATCATATTTTTTTAACTTTAAACAATTAGTAAAAGAAATGGGGACTTGTGATTAACGAATTATTTTAGAACTCAGTTAAGCGTGGTTGTACTTTTACTAAATTTTAAATGTTAAACATTATATAATTAGATTAATGTGAATTATTAACATAACGGTTCTAAAAATTGATAACGTTTGAGATTATATAAAGTATATAATGTATAAGTATAATGACTATTATATTAAGATTAAAATATTAAATAAAATTTTCTAGTTTTATGTCTTATATTTTATATTTATAATAAAAAAAGTAAAATCTATTAATTTTTACAAAATTATATTTTACTCGAATTTTATGGTTTTTCATATTTCAATCGTTTTTTCTATTTTTTATAAAAACTATTCGGAAATTCAAAAAATGATGCGAATAAATTCCCTAAAGACCTAACTAAGATCCAATTCTCTACCGAAAGCATACCCTATTCGTGGTAATCGGACTACGTTTACTGCCCCAAATAATGATTTCAGACATAAAAAAGCGCATACTTATATAATTGTATACTTATATTTTTCTTTTTGCTCAGAATTTGAAATTATTAAAAGATACTTGGAAAATATATCAATTATTCATATATAGCAATTTAGAATACGAGTATCAAGAAAACAATAATATATTGTTATCACATGAAGAATATTTATATGTGTACTTAAATACAGCGTTATTATTTATTATGTTTCAATATTTCAATATTTATATTAATAAATAATATTATTTATATTTATATTAATAATCAAATTAGATATTTTATATGCACAATTATGTTTTATAATATTATCTCATTTTAATATAGGTACTTATTATCCTTATAATTATAATTTTCGTTTCCTTTTGATATAATAAATTTATGAATTTCTTTACATTTAGAGATATTAATATACTTTGTAATAAGTTTTTAGGTAAATAAATTATTTGTTCGTTTATGTTTGTTGAATATACGACCCACACATTTAGTGTTGCGTAATTCGTAGTTAATAATTTTTCTTCATTTTGCGTTAACATTTTAATTTATAAATTGTATAGTGTTATAATAATAATAATAATAATAATCATAGGCGAAACTAGACATTTTATTAGGTCAGGCCAAACAAAATAAATAAAAAAAAAATTTAAAAAAATTAAAAAATTAAAGTAGTTTATAAGGGACGCATAATCGATAATACGGGTAAATCACCACGAAACAAACATTACCGAAATACCGATTGTCGGATTGTCAACTTATTTATTATTACGAAAAATTAACTATTGCTTGTTGCTATAATATATTAATATTATATATAATATAAATATATTTTACGTCTAAATCGTTTAAATCTAATAATAACTAAAACCGATTATACTCCATCCATAACCAATTTTTTTTTTTTTTTTTGTGTAGACTGTACAATTTAATTTAAGAATTATATCAAGCGATTCAAGCCCACATATTCGTACACTTCTAAGTTCTAATAAGTATGCGCATGAGTGGCATAATAATCTTGCATTCGTGTAGTACGTAAACATTTGTTTTTAAACGCAAAATTTCAGGAATTTTAAAAGAGAAAAATAAAGTTTTTAATTTAAAAAAAATATAATATTAGGAATTTTAAAAAAATCACTTAAATATATGCCCAAATAATTATTAAAATATATAATAAACATAAACATATTCAGTCAGTATTAGGTCAGGCCATGGCCTGACTGGCCTGACCCGTAGTTTCGCCTATGATAATAATAATAATAATATTAAAATTTACGAGTTTTAATATTTATTCTACGTTCGACGTAATAACCTTGCCTTAATTGTAATTAATTATTATTTTCTATTTTACAGTAAATATTTTACATAAAATATCCGATTAATTGAAAATCAACATTTGAATTGACTTTATTTAAGGAGGCAGAAATGAAAGGAAATAATTTATCCAGTAATTATGTTATTCTTGTTTAATTCTTAGGAATACCGTCCGAATTTCGTGAAGGTCTAAGTAGTCGAGCATTATATAGTAGGTATAAAACGTGACAACCAAAATGGAAATGATGAATGGCCTACGATAAATTAATATGTTACTGGTGTTTGTTACACCAGTCTGTATATACCACATGTAGACATTAAGTATACGCAAACTTTACACTGTGAATTAGTCTGAATCGTTTTCTAAGTTGGTTTTTTGATTTTATTTATAACAAAAAAGATTTCTATTATATCTTTAAATTAAATCGCAAATTAAAAATATGGTAACATGTTTTTGAAAGATGTTTATAGACCGATATTTCAATATAGTGTAGGTAATTTCTTCAGTTGAAATGTAATAAAATAATAAAATAAAAATCATAATTTGGCCAGATAGAAAAATATGTAGATATTATTTAAATTTGTGAAGTTTAATTAATTAAACAATACCAAGAATTTATATTTTTGATAATAATACTCGTAATTTATTAACTAACGCTATTAATTAATTTTAAATTTATAGTTTTCCATTTATAGGACATTGAATATTCATTTTATTTAGGCACGTTATTAAATTTATACAATTGCACGTATTATAGAATAATTTTATTCAATGTTGTAAGTTATTTATCTTTGTTCAATATTTGTGTACTAATCTCAAACGTCGATATTATTTCTGATGAAATATATCTGTTTGAAAATATCGCCCAGGAAACTTATTTTAAGTTTAGAAAGTATATACTACATATCATATGTTTATAAATTATATTATAATATTATCCGTAATAATTGTTGTTTTTACAGTATTTCTACAATCTTCAATCTACATATTATACCTATATTATTATATGTATACACATTATTAATTTCTGTTTAATAATATTGATGGTTAATAGAATTAAATAAAAAAATTAACATATGAAAATAATTCATAAAAATGATATTCGGTGTTTACATATATTTACATTTATTAATATTCTATGTACTTTTGTCTATTTTAAGTTATATTACTTGTTTTCTTAGGTATTTATATGGACATAATTATATTATAATAAATACTTAATATTATTTCTTTGATTTGGGAATGAAATTACGTTGTAAAGGCTGGTTCACACGTGTCAGTTAAAATGTTCATTATGACTGGTTTATCAAAATTGAATAAGTTACAAACTTGTGAACACTTGCTACAGCTACAGCATTACTGAATCATAAACTCTTGTTTTCAGTTATTTAGAAACAATTTCTACTTTGTGTCATTTATATCAGTATACACTTATAAGTAGGTACCTACCTACTATAGGCACTAGGTATTCATTAGAAATGTACAGTAAATGCTTTAATTTATAAGGAGAAATAAGAAATAAGAAAATTAAAAGAAGGATTAGTATTTAAAAATTGAGTACTTATGAATATTTTTATAATATTTTATTGAAAACCCAAATTACAAAATTAATAGCTAGGTACTTATTTATCGTATACGTATTTCAAAAACTATGTTGTAATCCTTATAGCGCACCAAGCACTCTTTGTAGTATTAGTAAGTAGTAAGTTAGTAAGCCTTGTAAGACTTATAAGTCTGGTAAGTCTTATAACTTATAAGTTAGTAAATATTATATCTTAAAGAATATTTTATGAACAGTGTCATGCGATGAATTTCTTTGCCTATCGATACGATATTTGTGGCATACAAATCATAAAAGACCATATTATTATAAAATGGCATTTAAATCACAAATTTGAATCTGCAGATTGAGGAATGAATTTTTTAGAGGGAAATGAAATAAGAAGCATGTATGGAATAAATGTATAAAGTATATTTCGATAACTTAATATAGTTACTATTATATAGTTATATAAAATATTAAAATTCTTATTATGATAACTATAAAATATGAACAATATTTTAGCAATTATATTGTTCAAATTTTCTATACTATTTTCTATTTACGATTAAAAAATGTTGAATACTATAATTTATATAATTATGTTATTATTCCACGTGTTTCTAAATTATTAAAGTGAGATTTGATCCATCACACGTGAACCTAATTATTAATTTATTATTTTATTAATTAGGTACCTATTTAAAATGCATTATCCACTGTCATTAATGAGACTAAAATTTTCTTTAATAGTTTATAAAAATAATATTTTAAATATTTATAATTATATAAATTACATAATATTATATAATTTATGTTTTTCGACATTACAAACCATATTTTTACAAATTTTTTATGATTTTATAACAATTTATGTTTAATTATATTCAAATTTAACATTAAAAACCTTATTTAACCTTTATGATTTTATATTATTTTAACGATAAATATGAATACCTTTCAATCCTTAATAATGTTCTCATTAAATAATTCAAAAATATAAAATATTATTATAAGTTATTAATAATAAATATTAATATAACTGAGTTTTAATAAATTAATGACTTGATAAATTAAGTTTAATTCATTATATAAACATTTTATGTAATGCAAAAATAGAGGTACTAGATTACAATATACAGTATACACTTAGAGTATTATAGTAGGTACATATATTGTATTATGTAATACTGCTTTAGAAATATTTATAATAAATTAAAAAGAGTGTTATATAAATATTTTTTTTTTATAAATAGTCACAATATCGTATAAAATGTCAGCACCTATAGATTACAATATTTTATAATTAAAATTAAAATTAATTTTATTATGTGTTTTAAGAAACGCGAGTTAAAATTGTATTTCAAATTATTACAAAAATTAATTATGATACATCATCATGACTTTTAATTAAATTAAAATAATTACAGATTATTACTAATTGTATTTGACTGTCATGTTGTATTATTATAGAGACTATTAATTATTATATCTTATATTAATACAAAATACTTCATATCAATCAAGGCATATTATCTACAAAATAGCAATAGTTTTAAAATTAAATTTAGTTAAATATAAGTACAGCCTGATATAAATTTTATGTTATAAAAATACTGAAAATGGACTTAATAATGTAAGTCATTTCTATTATTTTGCTAATTGAGACTTTAATCTCTTTAATATCATATGAAGAATATTTTATTCAGTTGATACTTTAAAAGTGTTTCCTACTTTCAAATTTATATTATTAATAATATTATATTCTATTAACCTTTATCAATAATAATAATGGATTAACGGGTTAAGTTGGATATAATATTGTAGGTAATGAAATTATTTATACCATTTCTGACATCATTAGATCAACATTAAGATATACGAATGCAAATAAGATATACCTACTTATGTAATATTATAATATAATCAATTTTATAATAAGTTTTGTATAATATAACTTTATAACAGTAAAAAAAAATAAGGATCCAAAAATTTAGGAACCATTAATATAACATGAAACGATAAAATAGAAAAATAATTATTATATTTCAAAATTCGTCTATGAAAAAACTTTTTAAAACGAAATTAATGTTAAAATTTTAGAAAATTGGACCAATATATTTTCAGATTTTTTTATATTATATTTATAATGGTTATAAAAAATAACAAGACCTAAAAATTTAACACAAATATTATATTTGATTGTGTCAAGGTTTTATATAATGTATAATATCATCAAATTTATAAAAATTAAACTAAAAATACATAATTTTCAGTAAACTTATTATATTAATGATATCAATTATAATTTTAAGAAAAGCTGATACTCTTGCCGCAGGGATATAGGTGTGCAAATTATAGTGTGTAATTTTTAATTAGAATTTGGATACAATGATAAATCATTGCATCGGAAAAAACGATTCTGAGCGAATTTCAGTCAGATAATGCCATTTTATCGTTAATTTTTCCCTAATATTTTCAATTAACTAAAAATATCAACTTTAAATAGCTATAAAAAATATTGAAAATAGAGATTTTTCTAATATTTAGATATAACTTTTAGTAATATGTAAATATACTTCAGTAAAATTTTCAGACCTTGATGCCAAAAATTGCCAATTTTATCAAACATTATATGCATTATAAAAACGAAAATTTTACGAAATATTCAACGTCCTATATTTTGTAGAAAAATTAAACTAACGGTTTCAAAATTTTATCACATATATATATATAGTACCTACTTATGTCAACACCAAAAAAAAAAAAAAAAATTTCAAAACTCTAACTTCAAAATATTGAAACCGAATTCGTCGAAATTTCAGTTTTCACGAAAAATGCCGTTTTTTAGTGGTTTTTTCTATCGCATAGAGTCAATTTTGAGAATTTCGAAAATGACCTAATTAAAGTACCATCTGCATCCACTTTTCAACCGGAAATATATGCTATTCATGAAAATGAAGTATAATAATTACTGGTAGTAAAAGTGTCTTCAGACGTAAAAAAAAAAAGACATATCATTGTAAAACCAATGCATTCTTCGCTTCGCTCAAAATCTAAAATGGCGTTTAAAATTACGAAATTATATTAATAATTTATTATTCTACAGAAACTAAATTAAAATAAGTATTTTGAATGCATTGTTAAAAATAATATTATTTTATTTATTATAAATAGTAGGTGGTAATAAATTGAAATATATTTAAAAATTAAATTATCTATTATATTTTTTTTTTTTTATACCTAATATTATAAAGTTATATTTTAATTAAATTATGAATGTATCAACAAAAATTCATAGCTTATGTTAACGCATAAAAATGTACTTTTAGAAGTTATATTTTTTATAAGAAAATTTTTACGGGCATAGAATAATACATTAAAAAAAATTAATTTTATGATATATATATATATACATAATTATATTAATATTAATTATTATAATGATGTTAAATATATGTTAGGTATTCTGTTAAATAAGATGTAAGATCATATTATTACACTAAATATTAAAAGGCATAACGTTATAACTCATAATTATTTATCTTGTACCTCATTTAAATGAAAATATGTACATCGGTATACCTTAGCAAAATTGGGCATCATGTGTTTTTACGTCTAAATATTAATTTAAAAAAAAAAAAAAAAAACATATAAAACATCTAATTTACTCGTCGTGGTAAAATATTTTTTTTTTTTTACACTACGTTGGTTGGACTATCGTAAATATTCTCCAACTAACGATAATGAAAACAGTGGCATGCATAAATATATTTACATTATTTAAATATATAATTTTATAGTCCCGGCGGTTGAATTTTATTATTCATTAAACAGCAAAAAATGTTAAAGCATTTAAATAATGTGATGTACTGATTAAAAACTCCAATCGCATAAGTGTGTTGTCGAAATGTACATAACGTATTGTAATAATTGTAATAATTCGCGAAATACTTTTAACAATTATAATATATTAAATTCGACGTTTCGTTCTTGGTCGGAATTTTATGTCTGAGAAATTGAATTTAACGTTTTGAAGTCGAAGCGAATAAAAATTATTATATTCTACTATGAAAAATATCGTTGGAGTTGATCAATCCAAAATTAGAGCGATGTGAGATATTGAAATTCAATTAAAATTATAGACACGAGTCTGTGTTAATATATTTTGGTCATTTAGATGTTTAATGAATAAAGTGTATAAAATTACGATTATTAAATAAAACGTATTGTATTCAACGGGACTAACTTTGCATACAACAACCGAGTCTTGTCCTCTCCACGATATTTCGATTGGCTCGTATGTTCTGTCCACAAATCTGGTCGATTGATGTAATGACGCCATTACGGATATCCAAGCAACGCATTTAAGAACTCTGGGCATCGTACACCAGGTCCTCGCCACTGGTGCATGGCATACGTATATATACCTATTTGTTAAAAAATCGAAAAAATAAATAAAAATAGGTAATATCATACCTGTATAGGTACATGTTATATTTTATACCATTATAAATATTTATATTATATAAATATATATACATTATAATATTATTATATTTATATAATACACATTGTAAAAAAATTGATTTTTATAAGCGTTTATGACTAAAAATTATATAGTATGGATCATAAATAATTTTACTCGTATTTAATAATAATCTGAAATATTAATATGAATTGGCGTGACTTAAATCGAATTTAAATATTTTTAAAAATAGGCGAAAAATATGAAAATTATTATTATTATCTTTTTTTTTTTTTTTTTTTGTCAATTAATTAGATTAGTTAAACTTAAAACCATCATGTACATTTTTTTAATATTTTCCTAGCGATTATTTTAATTATATATAAAATGTAACATATATTTTTTTTATGTGCAACACGCTTTTTTAATAATTGTGAGAATATGGTTTTTTTTTTAATAGAATTTTTTTTATAGTAGGTATTTCAAAAAAAAAAAAAATCGAAGAACAAAATATGTATTTCATTGTATGTGAATTTAGGAAAATAATATTTAGATGAAAACGTTTCGTTGGAAAATCAGCAATTATACTAATGAGACGTTAATCGCTTTCGAGATAAATCATTAAATTGCGTGACTTGCAATTCATACAAAGTTAGTTTAAATTACCGAATCAATTAAGTACACTTGCCATCAAAATATACCACAGTTTAATAATTATTGTATTTTATAAATATTGTGGTATAACGTAACATCTATAACCATCGTTAATACTCGTGTACATAAAAATCATATCAATTGAATAACAGAAAAAAAAAATAATTTAATACGTTAATCAATTATTTGAAAATCGAATCGTATGAAAACTTATTGATCATACAATTTAATTATAATATTATAATTTATTATATAAGTATTATTATAATAATTATCAGTTTTGTTTCAAATAAAAGACGATTTACATAATATTTAGAATAAGAGAGTTCAAAAAATCTATTCTAATCCAAATGATACTAATTCAAAGTAATTGAATTTTGAATTTAATTTATTTTTATATTTTTGTCAAAATATTTATTTTTTGTAGATAATAGCCATAATTTTTATTTATATAAAAATAAAAGATAAAATCGATTCTACGATGGAATTAAATGATTAATATTTAAGTTAGTACTATGGAAATTTGAAATAAAATTTGAAATACTATTATATTTTATGCCCAATCTCTTTATTGGAAGATTTATTGTTATGATAAACAATAATCATAAATGGAAGTAAAATTTTGGTTTTTTACTGCTTCTCCACTGAACATTTATGTTACAAAAAATTGAAAAAAAACATTTCATTTATACTACATTTGTTACAAAGTATTTTTTATGTAAATATAATATCGTTTGAAGGTAGAATTGAAATATATAATAATGAATAATAATAACAATTATCGATAATTTAAAAAATATAATTCTTATCAAATAACTATAGTATTGTTTCATTAGTTTGTTCTAAATCATTAACTTCAACTTAAACAAAATTCAGTTCAAATTGATGACTATTTATAAGTATAGAAAATGAAAAATTCTATCGACAGTGTTAATATTAAAAATTTTAAAGGTTATTTTTTTCGAATTTTGTTCATATATTTTACCTTGAGATTTAAAAAAATGAAATATTAGATTTAAAATGATTTTGTACTTTTATAAAACTATAAATATTATAATAATTATTATATAATGCCACGACTACTCTGTACTTTATATTATATATTTTTAAAAGACGAAGGAATTTACAAACAATTAAAAGTCGTAGTTTTATATTATATAACAATATTATTCCAATCCATGAAAGCTTTAATCAATTAAAATGCATTAAATTATTATGCTAATTCAATATTTTTTTTGTTTCTCATGCCATCATGTTAATTGCCGTTTGGCGTATAATAAATAAATAAATATTGTTTCTTGTAATAGGTATTATACACGGGCAAGTGGCATTGTTTATACCGTGATTTAATAACCAAACAGTACTATAATAATGTAACATATTATGACGTACGAATAATGCATAATTATAGATATTTTTGTAAATATTTAAAAGATTGTGGTTGCGACTTATTTTTATATTCAAATTTAATAAAAAAATCTAAATGAAATTGGGAGAAAAAATCGAATACAATTACCGGCAAAAGTTCTGGAGTCAAGGAATATAACATAAATCTACAAACACTTTCTTTGATTGATTATAGAAATGAAAAAAAATATTCTAGTTTTCTTTGTGATTTATTTTACTCTTAAGTTTAACCGTATTGGAGTGTTTTTATTTCTAACGTTATAAACTGTGGAAATTTTTCATTGTTAAAAAAGAAAAAAAAATGTGTAGGTAGTACGCGGTAGAACGATAATAAAAACGTTCATGTGTGCCGCGGTTGTTTTCGAAAAAACGTAACGGTCGTTATTGTGTTTTTCAAAGTATGATGTATATTTATTATCATATTGTATATAAATCCATTTAATAATATTATATACTGTGTTTCTCATCCATAATATATATTAATTTTTAACGACAACTTAGGTATTTTTAACTTAACCAAACCGTTATATTTTTATTATTGTAAAATATATACCTAATAATATGAACGACCGTCACTTGTACGTGACGGTGTATATTGTCTTTATCTGGTTATATCTTATATATTATAATAATGATGTAGTATAATTTTAAAAACTTTGAAAAGTATAATAACAACAACGCCGTAGAGCATTTTTCATTTGTTTTTTGTTTTTTTTTTTTTTTATTTAAATCTTATTAAGTCAATGTTTAAATTTAAAGTCATCCATTTATAAAGTATCTAAGTTTAATTTATGCATATCAGTGCGTATAGTTGGTAACACAAACAACACACGATATTTTAATGAAATATGATCTAAATATTATAACAGGTTGGTAATTATTATGAACGTATTACGGTATATTTTTTTATCTTAAAATATTATATAATATTTATTGGTGGTCAAAACTTCACGTTACAAAAATATGGTCGAAATTATTATATGTTTACGTTATTTTTTACACGGTATTACCATCACATTATTTATGACGTACAGACACATTAAAATACAGTAAAAGTATTTTTTTTTTTCAATATAAAATTCTGATTAATTATGAAATTATACTTGCATACCGCAATCTAATAATTAATGATTATATGTACGAGTATATTTCACAAGACTACGACAAAAGGTATAGGGAAATTAAAATAAAATATCGTTCTGAATAACAGGTTGTTAATTTTGTATTAATTATAGAAACAATTGCAAATTATTTAATAAGTGAAATTTAATATTTTATTGAATAGATGAAAATTTATTACAGTGTTTCATAAATTAATGAACACACGGTGATAATTATTATTTTAAATTTTTATTCTAAATTTTTGATAAAATTCATAATACGAGTAATTACTATTATATTATAATGTGATTGTTCGTTAAATATTATTTATTCTTGAACGATAACAAGCAAAATAATTTATATTAATATTTTTTGTTACATAACACATAATGTACTTTTTTTAAAACAAATTTTTAATTATTATTAGAGTAAATTTAATTGTATTATTTTTTTCTAATTATTTACATTATAAATTTTGATAATAAACAATATTATTTAATCCGAAATAAGTGTTAAAATTTTATTTTAAAATTTTTCTAACAGTAGTAAATGATACATAATATTATATTCCCTCAGCTGGTGCATAAATTTAATAACTAGAAATAATATATTATTATATTATATTATAATTTTGTTACAAAGCTTCAAAAACACGTTTAACTTTGAAATACAATTAAATATTACATAATAGTTTAAAAATATATAATGTTTATAATGTAAATATAGGATCTAAAATAGCATGTAGATCTACGTATGTAAATTTATTACTACTAGGTATTATATTATGATTTATTGTTCCTATCTATAATATTTTCAATTTTTTTTATTTTTGACTTAAAGTGAGTTGACAAGTTGATGATTAGATAAGTTTTAATAATGTTTCTTTATAAATATTAAAAAACAAGAAAATTAATATTTACTATTTTTGTTTAGTTTCATTTACTTTTTTTTTCTAATCGGGAACATTAGAAAAAAAATGTTATGTAATGTGAAAATAATTTTAGTAACGATTTATTCATTAATACGTTTTTAAACAAATTTTTTTGTAATTTATTTGTGTACATTTTTATTGGTCATAGCTTTTTAAATTTATGTATAATTATAATTTTATTTAACAACAATTATACAAATTAATCGTGAATGACTATCGTTTTTTTTTAAAAAAATTCAAATATATTAAAATTTATTCACGTGGAATAATTGTTTAATTAACTACAAGTTTTAAAAAGCATAGTAATAATAATAAAATGATTTAAAATAAGCATAAATATATTATTTACGTATGCTTATTTTAAATCATTTTATTATATTTTATTATATTAATATAAATAAATAAAAAATGCATATTACGAAAGTCACATATAACGAATATTATTTTCATATATAATCACAATTTATTATAAATTTTGACTTCCTTTCCCTGCAATGATAATTTATTAAACACTAAATTGTTTAGTAATTAAATTCAATGTGTGAAAAAATATTATTGCGTAAAAAATGTTTGTTCTGCTTACACCATTGAAAACAATGAATTGCAGCAGGAAATGAAGCAATATAATATTATATCGATCTATATCATTATTATATGTTACATTTAATTTTTTAAAATTATTATAATGATATAGTGCTGCATTTAGATTTATTAATTTTATTATCAACATTTATATTTTATGGATATGATCATAAGTACAAATTCATAATTATTAATTTAATCAAATATTCACAGAGATGATAGTATTCAATTACATTAAGAATTATTGGTTCATTTATAAATTCCAGGGAGAAATTCAGAAATCCAATTGGGTTATTGCTTTGCTTATATGCAAAAAAAAAAAAAAAAAAGGAAAAAGAAATCATTGATATAAATCATTTTTATTTATTGCATTAATATATTATGCAGATGTTATATAATTTTTATATTAAATAAAAAAAAAAAAAATATTTCTCAAAATGTAATTTAATACAATAAGAATAAATCATATGTAAAAAATTTACCATTTTAGTTTTATTATATTTGAACCCTTTTACTGAAATAAAACGTTTACATATTATATTTTTTTTGGTTATTATTTAAATATTTCTACATGCATAATATCAAACGGTATGACAATAATAATTATAGTAAAATCAATAGAGGGAAATATTTTTATGAATTTTTATTGTATTATACTCTTATTATACTATTGCTCTGAATATATAAATATCTTATAGTTTTTGATAATATAATATACAATTTTAAATTTAATATTATTTATTGTTATATTATTGTTATCACTATACTGGAAGTTTCTTTTTTTTTTTTTTTTTTAGACTCAAAAGCAGTCTAATAAGTATGAAAACGTATAAATGTTGAATTGCAAAATGGCCGTCGTTGTGTAATAGATTATATTTGTGAAGAAACTTTACAAACAGAAAAATTCAATAGGCACTCGAAAGATTTATTATCGCCATTATGTTTGCTCTACATTTATTTGTATATTTTTATATATTACATGTTTTCGAAACATTTTTACCTCCACGATTACCTAACTAAATATAGGTACCTAGTTGTTAAGTGTAAAATTAATTTTATATAAAATTGTGACTATTAAATAATATAAAATTGTATACAAATGTCAGAAACACGATTAATTTATAAGGCGTATACAATGTGTCTAATGCGTAAGTGTCGACAGGTGAAAAAAAATATAATATGTCAAACGTACAAAAAAATATAAAAAAAAAAAACTGGATGGTTTGGCCCATAAAAACGTTGACATTTAAAATGTTACATAAATCATACGAAAACTGTAAAATATCATCCCGTATAATAAATAATCAGGCAGTGTATATTAAAGAATATGGTTAAATTTTAAAAGGTAAATCATAATATCAAGTTTTTATTAATATTATTTTCATCATGATTATAGTTTTTCAACAAAATTAATTTAAATACCTTATCAAAAAAAAAATTAATAAATTATGATAATATAATATATAATATATTATAATATAAATAATGATGAAATAATTTTATTTATATATAATATTAATTCAAGGATGTTCTTTTTTATAATAATATGAAAATGTCAATATTATTTTTTAATGTTTTTAATTTGGTAAAAACATAAATTGCATATTATGTACATATTTTACTATTGATAATTTATTAGACTATTCATTTTATTTATTCCTCTATAGGTATATATAAAATATACATAAAAACTAATATCATTTAAAAAATAAAAATAAAAATATAATAATAATAATAATAATTATAATTATAATTAAATAAAATTTTCGATTATTCAGTAAATAAACATGTTAGAATTTACAATACACTAACATTTTCATAGTGTTGGTATTGTTCATTATTTAATGTGATTTTTAAATATAACAATTATTATTTGTATGAATTTAGTATATTATATTAAATATATAATTAATTATTAATTCGAAAATAATAGGTTTCTCTTATAATCTCATGTCATACTAGGATCACAAAATTGCTTGGAGAACTTTATAATAAACATTATTTTGCTGGTTTTTTTATCTAAAAACTTTCAATATCTCTGATCAAACTTTTCACATACACCGAGTTTTGATTGCAGAAATGTGTATACACCAATTGCCACGTGCTGAGAGATCGAGAAAAAGTTTTTGGCCGTAACTCTACTTTAGTATAGAAGAGAATTTCACACAACCCCTATTAATAAGTTGATCTTAAAACATAAAAAAATCAGACACTATTTCAAAAAATTTACTATATTTTAAAAATCATAAATAAAAATTGATGTTATTTTCGATGTATTTTTGAATACAGAAGATATTTTTGAACACGTGTTGTAAAAATAAAAATTATTTGTTAACGTGTATTTAGTTTTTTCTTTATCCTCTAGCCTTGGATGAGCATATTCAAAACAATAATATAGAGATTATACGAGTAGAAAATTTTAGTATAGTATTTTTTATTAATTTATTTAAATTAATAATAAATCACTGCATTACGAAAAAGTAGTTTGAAGTGTTAAGTAAATTAGGTAATATTTTTAAAAATTAGATTGTCAATTATAATATTTTATGTATGTATAATAAATGACAGAACATATTTTATATTATACCAATGCATCGTAATTTGTAAAATTTAGAAAAATATTCATATATACTTACAAAATATAAAAATTAATGTTTAAAATTATTAACATTAGTTTTTAATTTAATTTAAATTAATTAGAAATTTTATAAATTATATTACTATATTATTATATTAATTATATTATATATTAAAATACGAAATATAATATTATTATGATATCTAATAAATCACTTAATCAATTTAAATTTATATTAAACAAATTAATATTTAATGAGTAATTTGTTGATGGATTTAAAATAATTCTATTTAAAATATAAAATAAAATTTTTTTGAAATTATATAAGTATTAAAGTAATTTAAATTATTAAGTTTGGAAAAATTGTTGTATGTAATTTTGTATTTGTATTTGAAAAAAAAATGGAATGAAAAATAATCTATGCATCATAAGTAATTTACTTTCTATTATTTATGATTTAATGTTAATAATGTTATAAAATAATTATTTTTCCTCTTTTAAAATTTTGTATTGACCTTTAGATTTGTAAATCTAAAATTCTTAATTCTAAATAACATTTACTGCATTAACAAATTTCTAGTTTACTTATGGTTTTATATTAATTTTTATTGCTTATTAGCTTCAAATCTAATTAGTTTTATTTAAAATTAATCCACGTGTGTATAATAAATAAATAAAATTTAATATTATGAGTCAAAAATATTATTTTTAATAAAATGACTAAAATAAATTATTTAAGTATGAGGTTTATAGGAGTTTGGTATATTTTCTTGATTATTTTTATGAATATTTTTTCTACACCTCATTAAATCCATTTGAAAATATAAAAAAAAAATTGGTAAATAAAAATACATTTTTTATTGAAATCTTTCAGTACTGACTAACTGATTGAATGAATTGAATTGACATTTATTTTTTTTTCCGAGAACAATTTTATAATCATAAAATTTATAGATGTTATTTAAAACACATGCTTTTCTTTGCTTTTCAATTAGAAATTTCGAGTCTAAAATTATTTATAAGGTCTGATAATTTTAAATTTTTAACCTTTATCACTTTTATATTTTATTTTTCATGTTAATATTATTACGGTAGACATTTTTAATTTATTTAAATTATAAAATATAACATGATGCTTTAATACCTGTAGAAGACACACACGAAAATCTTCGAATCTTTTAAATTAATAATTAGGTAATACAATAATAAATGTATAAAATATTCCTTTATTATTGCATTTAATATGGAATTTAAAATTACAAAGAAAATACAATACTAAGCAAAAAATATTTCTTTTTTTCTTTTTTATCATATAATATTCGAATACGTTGTATTATTTTAATTGTATACGATAAATATACGCACAATTGTTGTAAAAATAATCAACAGGTAAAACGAAAAAAAAAATTAATCGTTTCTACATATTTGTTAATAAAACATGTTTACTATTTTATTTTGATTATAAATATTATTTTAATTTCTGTTTAAAGTTTTATGCAAGGAAATTATTAATAATATTATTTGTTTTTACTTTTTTAGCATTACTAATATTTAAAATCCACAATATTATTGAAAGATTTGTTATATGTGTTGGACTGTAGGTGTAGTTTTTATGATAATATTATAATTATCTGCAATAATATGATAAATTCCATATTATTATAATTATTATAAACGCCACCTAAGACGAAAAGATATAATAAAATAAATTTATTTATTTATATATGTTTTGCTTTAAAAAATTGAATACTATACTTGTTAAGTAATATAAATTTTGATGCGTTTTGAAGATTATTTTATTTGTATTTATTATAAAATACCAATATATAAAAAAAATATTAGGTTCTTTAAAAAAAAAAAAAAAAAAAAATTATCTAAGTACTCAAAATTATATTTTATTGAAGGAATATATTTTTTATTAGGTACTTTAAAGAATTGCATGTAATATTTGTTTTTTTATGCAGTTATAGATATGATATATTGCAGTTAGTTATATATCAATATAAATTTTTAATATAAATAATTTTGACATTAGGTATAGAATAATAGAAGTGAATTTTATATTATGAAGTAGAATTAATGGCAGTTGGCAGCGATAATAAATGATGTGGATCTTAGATAAAATATTTGATAAAATTTTATCTAGAATTTTAAATTTTTTAAAAAAAATGACACACACATTGTAAAACATTGTTATTTTTTTTAAAGATATATTAATATTATTATTATACATAGGTAGGTATAGTAGATTTTGTTGTCATTGATTAAAATTTGTAATAGATTAATTCAAATTTAATAGAGATAATTATTGTTATTAGTTATAGCCACTGAATGTTGTATTTTTATTTTATAACAAATACAAATTATTTGATTATGCAATGATAATGCTATTATTTCATACATTTAGATTAAAGCGTGGAAAATTTATTTTTATAATAATTTTTTCTTGTAAGTCAGACTGTTATACGTTATGTTATGGGTTAAAATTTATAATAAAAACGATGATTTTTAGAGTTTAAATTTAATTAATAAAATATGTATGTACAATATATTATATTATCTAACTCACAAATAATATTTCAGTCCTAATGAAAGATTAATATTACTCCTATCTGTATGAATTGATATATTGTGTTGGTGGAGAAGAGAGTATTCCATTTTGATAATTAAAAGTTATTGTGATTGTTATAGTTGCACTCTCTCTCAATTTATTCAATGTAACAAATAGCCTAAAATAAAATGAACTGAAATAATTCAAAACGGTAAAATTAATAAACTGAGTATCGAATTTGTAAAAAAAATTGGTATTACCTATATTATTATTAATTTCTAATACGTATGTATTAAAAAATATATATTTTATAATAATATTAAAAAATAAGATCAACTCATAGATAATACATAATACTTTAAATTATATAAATACACGCGTTTAAAAATAAAACGATTAAGTTATTTGTAAAAAATATTGTCTTGAAATATATTTTGCTATATAAGTACTTATTGTAGAATAAAAATATATATATTACTTATATATTGTAATTAATGTAGTAAGTTGTATAAGAAATATTTGACTTCATAAATTCACAGAATCAAGTTTATTCAAATTTGAGTAGAGGCCACATGGTAGATCAATAGGTGAGTGTATATATAGTAGAACCCTAAACTCTAAAGCTACCTCAAAAAGTTAAATTCTCTATTATGCATGTAACTATAAAGCAACAATTCTATACAGATAAACAATTATTACGAATATATCAAGTAAGTTTGTTTCATCAACAGTTGGTTAAACATATAACGTATTCTAACAAAAGCGGAAACAAGTCATAAATTCGGTAAAGTACATTTACCATTTGTACACTTATAAACAAGTTAAAGATTCGTTTTCCATGAAAAAGCTATGAAAAGTGATGAATGATCTAAAAGTTCCACAAAAAAAAAAAAGTAAAAATAAAAAAATAAATAAAAAATCGGTTAACTATTAGATAAACTGACATATGTATGGGATTGAAAACATAATTCATATCATAACTAACATAACAATTTACGAGCATTTTGAGGTTATGAGAAAGATATTGCATGTCTTTTTCTAATATAATTTTTAATTCTTCGTATAAGAAAGATACAGGGTATTTAACAATATTTTGAATATTAGGCATGAACGATATTTTTGTAATGAGAAATATGATATGGAAAATATAATTTAAAAAAATATAAAAAATAATGAACAGTACTAAAGGACCTATGTAAATTTAAAAAAATAATATTTTCTAGAAATAATAATCTTTTATAAATTTAGGTGTATTACAAAAATTATAGAAAAATAAAAATTTGTACCTTACACGATTATTATGAGAAAACATTTGTATTGTATTTTGTGTTTAAATGATATGTTTCATGTATTAATATTTTTAATTTTGAAATAGGTACTGAACGTAGAAAAATTCACTCAATAAGAAATACGGTAAGAAATCGAATACGAAATTTTTTTATCATAATAACATTTCTTTTCGTACCTACCTATCTTAATAATAATAAGAAAACTTTATATTATGTTCACGGCCTTTGTTTGATTATTTTAATTTTTAATAATATTCTTTTGTAGACTGTAGGAAACTTTCTATAAGTAACTTGTTAGATTATTACTTCATAATAAAATTAAAAGTTTATAAATTATGTTAAAAAAAAAAAACCTAATTATAACAAAAATCTAAATTATTTAAATATATTTTATAGTAAGGTGAGCAAATCGACGGTTAATAAGCTATTTCTTGTAAACAACACATTCACTACTCTTCAGGGGGAGACAAAATACGTTTTTGACCACTTTTTACAACTTCAAATTATTGTAAATAATTTAATTTTAAAAATATAATTACAATTTTTTTTATATAGTTTATTAAAATATTCAAGAATACTCGTAATTTGAGAGTTATTTTTTTTTAAAAATTTTATTTAACACTTACTACCAAAATATATTTAACTTATCTAATCGATTGGTGTTTACATCATACCAACTGAAATGATGTAAAGATTTAAGTGACATATCATATACCGTAATATTAGTTTAAAGTATGAAATAAATCGAAAACAAAATAAAAATTATACAACATAGTATTTGTTTATGCTTACAAATGACTGGTGAAAATTTAATAAAAATATTTTGACTTTATTATCATATGTCATTCCTGATTATTATCACACACTTTATGTCCCATGCTACATTAAATATTGTACATGCCATGTCGATTAATTTTGCAAAATACGATAAAACAGAAATAAGCGAGAAACGACAAACTATCATGATGCAAACGATAATATTGACGTATACGTATATTTTGACATTTTTGTATGTATTTTTATGGCGTATACTGCAAATAAAATTGTCGTTTAATGCAAATATACATTTTAATCGTAAGTCGACTACAGTAAAATTTGTCATTTATAGCAACGGTTTTATCTCTACGTAATTAATTAATGGCGTTTACTGCATAACTTTGGATATAAATAACACATTATAAAATAATCGTTTTAAGAAAATTCAACTACAGATCGATGCGTTATAATGTCGTGTGTATAACGCTGTGTTGCTAGTGGCGTTTACCGCAAAAACGTCGTTTACGACGAATAGTCTATTACCCGTCGAAATTAGAATTTTAACAAAATTATAAATGTGATAACTATTTTAATAAATACGAGATAACATACCGTACGTACCGATGTTTACTCTTAAAGTATGTATTAACACAGTTAGTATTTCGCCAGATTCAATAGTAAAATAAAAACAAAATATTGCATAATATATAGGATATATCACCTAGAACATCTAATTGTTATTATTTCAAATAATTGTAATATTATATTATGTAATTATCAAATATGATTTTTTTAATAATAATATTATGGTTTAGGTACTTATTGTATAATAATAATTACACGGCTGCATATATAGGCAAAATAGCTACATCGGTGTATTCAAAAATAAAACTTATAGCAGACAAAATATATTTTTAGTATTTTATACTGTCACAAACATAGTATTTGAAAAATATCAACAACCTTTTTTCCCCATTCAGATATTACAAATTGGTATAATATCGTGGGTCAAGCGTTGAAAGGTTTTAAATCCAATTTTTTTTTTTTTTATATATAAATAGTTTTTTCTTACAAGAACAGCGCATATATTTTTATTCATTCCCCATATAAAATTTATAAACGGAACGGTTATTAATTATTGAATTACACAGTAATCATAAATTTTAAAAATAAGTTTAAATTCATCAAAATTACACTTTACATTTATTAATTTTGAATTTTAACTTATACTATAGTGAACATAAAAAATATATCACATAACGTTTTTTTTTCTATTTTCTAATATTTAACACGGTTTTATTTTATATAGTTAGTAAGTACTAATAATAATAATATAATAAAATTATCTGTAACGTTCACCAGATTTAGAGTCCAGCATAATAGTATTACTGTTGTTCCAAACACGACATTATATTATTTTTATGAAAGACTTGATTTATTAAGTAAAGGGTTTTTTGATATTAGTAGGGTTAAACAATTAAACATTTAATAACAAACTTCAAATGATTAATAAATGAATAGGTTTTCTATAATTTTTTGATACAATTAAAAATTATAAAACGTATATGTATTATTATTTTAGTTTATTATTTGGATAATAATAAATGTATTATATTTTAAATATATAACTATTATGCCTATAAATGAATTCAAAATAAAGATATTAAATTGTTTATTTAAATTTAATATTATCTCATATATTTTTTTTTTTTTATTTGGATATTTATATTGGAATTTGATATACATTTAATCATACGTTTATTATGATAATTATTGATGATTCGTGTCAATCTAAAAATAATGTTTTATTTTTATTCATTGTATGCATGTGATAGAATTGTATTTTATATGTTAATTAATCTTTTGAAGTATAATAAAATAATTTATTATATTGATATGTAAATAAACACATAAAAAGAAATAAAAAAACGTTAAAATCTAAAGAATAATCCATAATAGTTAATTTTATTTATTCTCTAATACTATTGATATACTCATACATTATATTTTTATTTCAAAAATCTAATTTATTGAAAAAACAAACAATATTTATGGTATATTATGCATTAACAAATAATGGAGTTCCATATTGTTGAAAAGTTTTACAATTAATAATTCATAAACCTAGATTAATCTAGAACTATAATCTTAATATGTAATAAAAATTATATGAATGCCATTTAGTGTATGTTGAAAATTATTTTAAATTTTTTATAAGTATTTAAAAAATTATAAAAAATATATTTTATTTTTGTCTTTTCATTAAAAAACATGATTTAAATAAAAAAAATCTATATGTAAAATTATTTATTGACAATTGTAATTTATTCTATTAATATGATAATATAATAATTTTATGTAAATGATAAAAAATAAAAATAAATATAATTATATTATATTATGTCACTATAGTAATATTATTTTCTATTTATGAAGAAATATAATTATATTAAAAATTGTAATCTTTATAGTTAATAATGTATAAAATAAAAATATGCTATTTTAATAGGTATTAAAATCTCAAAATAATTATATCTCAACGTAGTTAATAGTAACTTGAATTGAAAATTTTTATTATATTAGAATTTAAAATTATACTACTTATATACTCAATAATCTAATGAATATAATACCCTAATATAAATTATTATAATTTATAAAATATAGGTTTACCTGTACTACCTGTAATAATTTGATTTTAAAAATAATTCAATTATGTAAATATAATAAATCGAATGAAATAATCGCAATAATAAACAGGCATGGAAAGGATAAAAGTTTTTGTATAGCATAATATTCCATTATAATTAATTTTCGAATGCAATAATAAATCACAGTGTTCCAAATTAAAATGCGTCCTTATTAAAATTTAAATATCAAAGTTACTATTTCAAAACCATGTAAAGCATTAAGCAGGTAAAATATAACGATGTGAATTTTCAAAGTATTTTTCATATACTTTAGGTATTTGTATAGTAAAATAAAAAATGTCGAAATTATTTTTCTTGAATTTTGTGGTTCTCTTTGATTTTTTGTAGTTATCCGGAACCCGAAAGAAAATAAAATGAAAATTTTAAAAAATAACCTAAATAGAGAACAAAATAGTCCATTTTTATTCGCTTAACTTAGAATATATAATAAAAAGTAATAAGTACATTATTTCTATTTATTTTATATAGAATTATTAAGTAAAATATGAATTTATTTAAATTATACTTAATATTTTATTATTTTGTGTTTTATAAATTAAAGTTTAATAATATTATAGATTTTGATGACACGATATATTATATTGATCTTACAAAGCGGTATATCTTTTTTAATGTATTAAAATACAATTTGGGGTCGTAAATATTGTCCAAATATTAGATTATGTTTCCGGTGTATAAATAATTACGTTTTCTTTTTACTTTATTAATGTTAATACGAAATGATAAATTACCAAAACCTAACAATAATTCCACAATAATCACGGAAACTGTAATAATTATACCTAATGTTATTGATTTCATATAATATTTTACAATAATTCGGAAAATATTGAATTAAAAATATTATTTAAAATTTTAAAATTTTTATTCAAAATTAATTTTATATACGTGTGATATAATTTTGAGATCGTTATATTAATTTTTAATCTTAATATCGAACTTTCATTTACAAAATTAACAATTTTTTTTCTTTTTCAATTATTTTTAATAAAATCTAGAATTTTGTTTCTAATGTTTTGAAAATTGTAGAAGAATATAAAATAATACATAGGTACGTATTGTTTATTATAAATATTTTGTAAATTGTAATTCTCATGTTTTCTTTAAATATTGTAACAGAACAAATCCGACGAGAGGTCCAAAGAACGGGATGACTAGAGAAATACTAGAGCAGGACGAGTTATAATTATAGGAAACTTTGAACGACAACGGAAAATCAGAGGGTGCTCAACATCAGCCAATATGAGATCGCATTAACATCAAAATCGCATAAATTTGGACGGAAATTGGCAAACATCATCAGTTCCATCCACGCAGTAAAGACATTACCATCCACCGATAGTTAGAAATCATGGTAGTGGACCCGACGGAATCAGCAACCAATACAACGACGACCAGCATTCAACTACGATTAATGAAGCAGTGGAAGATGACCGATGGATAAACACATAATTTCGTTGTTTTCATGACTAAAACCGGCATAGAGCCATAGTGCAACTCTCGTATAGCACGTCTTACGTCACAGACCATTTATGGAGACAACACCAACAGTAGTGGAAATTAACTCACGATATTCCTATCCATATTTTGCAACCCATTTGGGTGTGTTATGGGATAATCCTATTTCCTCCGATGTCCGATCATAACCCTCGGTTCCTCCTTGCCTGAAAAGTAGACTTGGATAACCTCCGGTATTTGTCGGAGGACGGAGGTTTATATGGGATCTCTAGGGAATATATTGTAAATCGACGACCCCAAAGGATAATCCTCACAGGTATATTTGATTAAATTACTATATGTACTGATAAACATTATCGTAAATATTGTACTGTAAATATTAAAAATGTAATGTGTAAGAAAAAAACACATGGGATACAAAAAACCAGTGTTGTAATTTTTTTGAACGGGAACGTTGCTGAAATTAAATACATATTGATATAAGGATATGTACTTATTTTAATAAATATGTCAATATTTTAATCACTACAATTTAAAATTGTTAGTTACCTAAATTTGACTGTACTTTGCTCAAAATGTTTTTTTCTAATGTAATAATTTATCATTGCTTTCAAATATTAATTATAATACTTTATTGTATTTTATAGTATCACGACTGTTTTTTTTATTACAATTATTTGAAAATTATATTAACCTAATTGAATATTTTTTAATGAAATTAGATATTTCTTATTGTTTTTATAAATCTCTTATTTTTTATCGATTTTAATATTATATAAGAAGAATATGTAGAATGGAATTTAAGATTTAACATAAAATTATTTTATTATATTTATTGTTTTGCATAATTGTAGCCTTTCTATGTACATTATCATATCAGTACATGGTTTTAGATATACGAATAAAGAGAAAAATAGAATAAATTTTGTATTATTTTATTTTTAAACTATTTATATTGTTGTAAATGTTTTCAATGATTACGAAAACGTTTCTTTCATATCGTAATATGTGAAATTGGTTATCGAAGAAAAGTATTATTTTATTTCATTGCTTTTATTATGTTGTTTTTAAGACAGAAAAGGTAAAACAAAATTGGTTATCATAGATGGAATCTGATATTTCGCTATCCTTTTAAAAAAAGGAAAAAAAATGAGCACAAGAAAAACACATTTATAGTATAGTTGTTATTGTATTTCGTGTATACTTATGCGTACGAATATAGGGAGTTCTGACTTTTAAATGTGATGAGAAAATCGATATCATTTTTTATTATAAAATGAAAATATTCTGTTCACAATGAAATATCCTGTTTTGTTTGGAAAAGTTATTCTGGAGTGAAATCACTATATCCTAAATTTAGAGTAGGTAACTGACCCATAAAAATTATATTTTATACAAACGGATATTTACTAACAAAATGTTTTTATTTTAAACAAAGCAGAATGAAAGTAAATATTAAAAAAATAAAAAGGTTAGGACATTTATAAAAAAAAAAAAAAAATATGTAAAAATATATTCGATAACATATTGCAAAAGTTGTTTTTGATAATATTTTTTTTGTTTTCATGAAGGACCTATTCATATTTTTGTTTCTATACTAAACTAAACTTAATTCTAATACATATTTTTAATTCAAAATATTAAAATGTTTTAGTTATTTATGTGTTTATTTAATATTATTATTTGAAATTGATAATATTTATTTCACTTATATTGTCATATGATTCATGAAAATAAAAATAATCACTATATGTCACGATAATAAAAGTTTATCTAAGGGGAGTTAATAATTTTATTAAAATTATTATATAATATTCAATATAAATTGATATGGTACAAATTTATTAATATAATTATTAAATTGTATTGTGATTGTGCAATGAATTAAAGTGGTTATTTGCCAAGAAAATACATATGTTTAGCATCACATACGTTTGAAATTAATAAGTACACATACCTATACTAGTCCAGCGTCGAAACGTGCAACGAATTTTTATTTAGTTACAATATTTTCAGTAAATAAATAAATTAAAACAACCTAGGTTTTATCTCGACAAATTTATAGAAATTCATAACGTTTTTCTTTTTAATCTGTGATATTAAATTTTAAAGTTCATCGTTGAACTTGAAATTTTTTTTTCAAATTTTCTTGCTATTTGATTACTTATTTTATTAGGTAGGTAAATTATATTTTTTTTTTTTTTATAAAAGAAAATTGTTACACGTTTGAACGATTTATTAACAATATTTTACTTAATAATGTTCTACTAAACAAATTATTTATTTATTTACATACATTCTGAATAATAATATAAAATAATTATAATTTTATTTTTTTTAAAAAATTATTAATTCCTAAAAAAAAAAAGAATATAATTATAACAAAAGCATTTAAAATTATATTTAAGTGTTTAAATTGTATAATTATTTTATGTAATAATAATACAAAATAGTTCGTAACATTTTTAACAGAGTGTTCAAACTATAAATTCCTATTTTTATTGTTTTTTAGTTTTTGAATAAAAAATATTGCAATTTTTCCATATCATATGATGAATAATAAAAATAAAAACATAATTGACAGGTAAATGTTTCGCACAAATGTGAAGTACATTTTTACTATTGTATGTACTTAGATAAATAATAGATTATTATTTCAAGTATCTACGATTATTATTTTTTAAATTTAAGAAAATATAACTAAAATCGATATTGTGAAAAAGTGATATTCTATTATTTTAGCTTTTCTTATCATTTTATTTATAGGTTCTTTTTATACTTAACGAAAACACTGGGAAAATGATATTTCTAAAGTATTATCTCTGTCAAAATTAAATTCTTTATACAGTTTATATTTCGTATATAGTTTATATTATATTGTATTATCCAAACAACTGTATCAACTTAAAAAGTGATAGAGAATAAAATATTATATGAAATTATTTAAGTTTTGTTATTTGTTATTTTGCTAATATATTTCTTTTATAGGTACATATTATATAAAAATTAAATAGAATAACCTATTTTTGTTTGTAATTTAAATAATTATACTATACGATAGTTATTTTTTGAGTACATATTAATGTATATTTGAATTATTAAATAATAAATTAAGATAAAATAGATATTCATTATAGGTACTCGTATTTGTGATTTTAATATTTTAAGACTACAAAATATATTAAAATTTATGTCGATTAATAATAATAATAATATATTAATATGGATAATTCGTTATAAAAATTGCATATATGATATATATATATATGTATTAGTTAATTTGAATATGTCAATCAATTTTATATTAAATAATTAAAAAATATCTTCATCCGTCAGATAGTGTCATCACTGGGTGACTTCTTCCTTCAAGTTTTATCATGTTGTATAATTATTCTTTTATCACATATTCTTATTGTGTCTTAGCTATTAGGGCACATATTTTATATTGCATGTAAAAATAAAAAATAAAAATAAATTTAAAATATAATTTATCTTAAATGTTATATATTATATATTATTATGAATGGTTAAATTATTAAATATTAACTATAACTATATAATAAATTTGTTTTGATAAATTTCCAATTTCTTATCATGACTTATAAAAGTTAAAAAAAAAAAAAAAAATAGGCTTTATAGGGTTTAGTTTATTTTTAAATTTTCTCTGATGTTATTGCGGTTAAGGATAAACATTTTTACAATCTTGATTGTCCGCACAATAATATTTTACATTAGTAAAATTCTCCGGAGAGAACAGAAGAGTTTCAAAGAATGTAACGCTTAAACAACACTTGTACCACTAGGCAATAAGATGATTTTGATCTGTGACATTTCTTTTTACCGATAAACCATCCCCTCCCTACCATTTTTCTCAACAATTGCACCGCGTTATTATTCCCTCCAGATTCAGTTAAACGTATGGTTTCACTTTAAACGCTACATGCCACGCTGGAAACAAAAATGAAAAAAAGATACAGAAAGGATAATCATTATCGTAGTACATTGTGCTAAGTGAATGTAAATAACGAACTCAAATGACATTTTAAAGGAATTTTAGTTTACCAAATCTTGGTGGTTGAATTTTGGCTTAAGTTTCACAATCTCGACGTCATATATAGGAGCTAAGTCATTATGGTTATCGATTTTGCCAAATCTGTCATAGCGATTAAAACTTTGCCTTTTGTAAACAATTAACACTATTAATAATTAATAAATGCATATAGCTAATTTATTGATCTGTATTTTTGTAACTATATTATAAAAGTAAATGTATTAATAATTAAATCTACTAGTTATTATTATGTATATAATAAGTACATTAGATAAAACATGGGAGAATATAGAAATTCGTAGGGTGAATAATATTAACACATTGGGAATAAAAAACTGGAATCCATGTTTCGAATAGGTATTATTATTATTATATTATTATTATTATTATTATTATTATTATTAAAATAATAGTTTATTTTTTAATTATACATAAAATTATGTGTATAATTTATTTAAATTTCGGAATATATATTTTACAATTCATTATTATAAATTTCAAGTAAAGATGAATATTACAAATTGTTAAAATTTATTTTTAATAATCATAAAATAAATTTATTTATTTTCCTGATCATTTTGACTGTTATCTTACTATAATAATTCAAAATGTATCGCATTTATATATTATTATATAATAAATTAATAAAACATTAGTTGGTCAATATAATATATTAGGTATAATATAATCGAAATCGGTATTTATGTTGATTAGTGTAAGTTAACAATGTATATATTTTATACCTATTAATGTTTTAATTAGGTATATAATATAATGTAAAATAATGTTATTACAATTAATATAACTAATAAATTAATTTGGTAAAAATAGAAAGGATATAGATGTGGAAGGGATACAGGTATAAAGATGAAAGTGTTGAATTTTGATTAAAATTTGAATGCAATCGTAAATCATTACGTTCGAAAATACGATTTTGATATAATATGTATTGATTAAAATTTTTAAATTTATCAATCTCTATGTTCAATATATACTAGTATACTCATAATTAAATCTTCGAAATACACAAATCTGATATTATTTTACTTAGAATCGTTTTTGGAATGTAATGATTTATCATTACATTCAATTTTTAATCAAAATTCAACATTATCACACCTATATCCCTTGAACACCTGTATCTCTTTCGTTACTTTTTTAATTTAATCAGTTACAAATAAAAATCGTAATTGTTATATTCACAATTAATTGGAACTGAGTTAAGTAAAATATATTTGAGGTTCAATCAAATTTTCAATTTTTTTATCTTTTTTCTTAATCATTAATTTTTCGTATTGAGAAATAATAATACTACATTCCTTAGATTTTCAATTACACTAAAAATTTCAACTTCAATTTTCAACAGCTAAAAAAAAATTTAAATTTGGAATTTTGCTAATATTTTTGTATCATGTTAACGTTAAGTAATATGTGAATATCATTCAGTAAAATTGTCAAGCCTTAAAACTAAAAATTGTCAATTTAATCAAACATTATATACCTACGTCACAACGAGTATTTTATGAAATTCCATATTTTGTAGAAAAATTAACGTAACGCTTCCAAAACTTTATCAATTTATCATGCATAATATATAGTACCTAAGTGAACACCCAAAAAGTATTTTTTAAAGTCTCGAAATTTTTATAATTTCAGTTTTTAGTAAATAAATTTTAGTTAATATAAGTTTTTGAGAAATTCGAAAAATAACATAAATATAGTAAAAACTACATCCACTTTTTAAATCTAGCCCAACATGTGAAAATCAGAACATTATTTAGAAAAAGTGTTTACACACATAATAACAAAAGGAAATAAGACACACATCATTGGAATACCAATAGAATTTTCTCTTCGACCAAAATCTAAAATGACAATCAGAAATTTCTAACTATATATCTAAACTCTTTTATTGTTGATACAATTAAATATTCTTATAGATATGATCTAATCTGTATAACTTTATAATGTAGCATACGTTTTCAACACATAATTATTTTGATATAAATGATGTTTTCTTTTCTATAATATGTTTGTAGTTAATTTATGCGCTAACATGTGATTTAATTATATTTATGCATCATAAAAATAATCATTCAATAAACGCACTGAAACAAATGTTACTAATAAAAACTAAACAAAGCGAAATAAAGTTTAGTATATTCTTTACTGAATTTAATTTTAGTCGTATAATTTTCCCATCTTATTCTGGCATGACGTTCCTTTATAGACATTATTATTCAACTCAGAGAACAGAGCATACTAGAGAAGTAACACGGTCATAGTTTTTAACGTTCAAGTATAAATATTTTTTTTTTTTTTAAACTTTAGAGGAAATTGTAATCTCAGTGTATATGTGAATTTATAAATTATAATTCTTTTAGGGAGGAAAAATGTAATTGGATTTAATGAAATTAGCTAATTGATGAAAACTAAATTGCATTAATAAATTATATTTTACATTTTAAATTATAATTATGGTAAAATGTGAATAATTATTGTCGATATATAAAATAAATCGATGTTTATACCCTTAAAAGTTAAAAGTTTTTTTTTATTACATATTATTTACGTTTTATTTTTCTAAACTCATTTACATAACTACACCTAACTTAAATCTGTCAATAAATGTAATTTTGTTTTTTAAATTGTTAATCGAATTAAACATTGCGATTTGTGAAAGTTTTAATAAAATATTTGCTTTTCCCTTAATATACCTAATTTAAATTATTCAATTTTTTTAACTACTCAGTAACGTTAGAAATAATTATTAAGAATATTATATTTGGGTGTTAAACATTTTTTATATATTTTGTCTACAATACAATTCATTTTATTATATATATATATATATATATATATAATATAAATAACAATTTGTTTTGTAATATTACATTTTAGATGCTACGAATCTACGATTCTTTGTTAAATGCTGTTTCGGACTTTGTTTCATACGTTATCCTATGTATATTATCATGAAATTCAGTGATGCAAAAATTAAATGTATGCATTTCGAAGATTTATAATAAAATTTATTATCTACATAATATTGTATTCATTAAGAAAAGAATTATTTGAAATTTTATAGTGTGTATAATATATATCATAGATGTTGAAAGAATAAGACGTATTATATAATTTTAAGGTTTCTCAGTGTTGTTATTTGAATGCAATGTTGTAGTTAATTTTTTGTTAGATCATCAATTATCATATGGCTCAAAAGGACAAAATTATCAATATTTAAAAATTGTGGTACGTGGAATTAAAAAAAAAATATATATATAAATTTTATTGATTTGATGAAAGTTTATTATCATCCAATATACATATTATATCAATAAATAAACATGTTATGATCTAATAAATAAAATAAATGATAAATTTATTAGAAGCTCATTAAATTTTTTATTACTAACTAGTTTAATATTCGTAATTAAAATGTTGTCTTCATTTTACTTATCTTACAAATTCAAGTAATTGTTTAAATTTATAAGAGTTACCTACTAATTAATAATTGCATATATATATATATATATATATCCATAAAAATTAATTTTCTAATTATGTTGAAAAAAATTTTTTTAAGGAATTATACATATTTTAATTTATAATTTAAATTATCATAGCATAATCGTTAATTATAATAAAATGTTGTATCTTATTGATATTTCTCCATTATACTGCAAAAAATTTGTTTTTGACTTGTAAGATTTATAGTTCTAATTATGTGACAATAGCTAAGCATTTCAAAGTACCTATGTTTATATAATTTGTTAAAGTTACGAGAAGTTCTTACAACTCCTAACTTCATAGTAAATGCTTATACAATTAAGCAACAAAAAAAAAGAACATTTTGAATTTTGTCAAGACCTGTTTCAGTTAGATAATGAATTTAATTTGAAATTATTATAAGTGTAACAATAATCAATATGATTATTGTTTATAAAAAATCTCTTGATATCTATTACCTATTATACAATTTATATTATTTTTTTTTTAATAATTAATTATTTATTTATTTCTGCAGATATATCTTATATTTGTTTATTAATTACATTTGTTTTGCGAATGAATTGTAAATAATAATATAATTAAAAATATATATGTATATAAATTTAGACTTAACTATTAAACTTATAATTTGTGTTTATTATTTTATTCATCAATATTATTTTAAATAAATGAAAATTTTATATTATTTATATTAAAATCTACATGAGAAAAATATGCATTATAAAATACCTAGTATTATAAACACAATAATCTGCAAATAATATTTATAAGCTACATTATAAAAATGACTATAATTCTGGGTGAAAAAACAGATTTTTCTTATCACTATCCATAAATCGCGGGCTTGAAAACTAAAGTTCTATATTGACTTTACTCAATTTTTCAGGAGGAAAATTTTTTGTTAATAAAACTTTAATTAAAGTTAAGAAAGAAAGAAAACCAAAAAAATTCTGTTGGGAAACAAAAAGTTTTTCAAGATAGATCCTTTGAGAGCGAGACATTTAAAGATAAACAGTATTTGAAATTTTTTGATACAAATCGAATAGTGTTCGTACAATAGATAGAACCTTTTGACTGCAAACATACCAAACTCAAATATTTACGTACAAAATCTCAAAAACTCATACACCATAAGATATAAACCGTATACAAATATAATTAGCATTTTAAACAACTACATACACACACACAGACCCTTCTTATAGTATAGGACACATATAATTTATAATATAAATAACGTATTAATAATGTAATAATATTCAGGGCCGTATCTAGGGGGGAAGTCGAGGATTTATCCCCGGGCGTACAATTTTCGTGGGCGTATTTTAAAGGTTTTAAATTTTAAAAATTTAATTTTTAAAATGCACTTTGAAACAAAAGTCATAAATGTTATTATTACCAATATTATTTTTTCTAAACCTGAAACTTAGAAATATTAACCATATATTTTAGCTTTAAATACAATGCACCATTAAGAAGTTCTTTTAAAAATATTACTTGATTATATAAAAATTAATTTTTTTTGGTTTTCAAGCTAAAATTGTTCAAATAATTTGTGATAAATAATTTATTGGTCCAGTATATTGCAAACGGCTTTATAAAATAGTTGGTGCTCACATTACTAGGGGGGTGTGCTTGATTTTTCATAAAAAAAAATAATACTAATTCTGGTCATTTCCCTGAAATTTCCTGAAAAAGGCGTATATTTTTAATTTTCCCTGGGTGTTAAAAAGTTAAGATACGGCCCTGATAATATTTTCCACCCACAATAGCATGTTTGACAATATTATTTTTTTTAATGTGTATCAGTCACAATATTACAAAAATAATTGTAAAACTAATACACTCTTCGCTTCACTCATAATATAAAATGCAAGAATATTTATATTAATTTGCAGGATATATAATAAATTAATAGGAATTTGTAGTAAACGAATAACTTTTCTTTATATTAGGTGCAACAAAAAATTACAACTTTAATAAAATAAAAAAAAACCAACATTTTGACTTAAGGAAACTTGACAAAAAATAACATATCAATTAATATTTGTAATGAACTGTTTAATATTTAATTTTTTTTTATTATCAAAAGCGTGTCACTTTATCAATGTTCATCACGTTGAATATAATATGCGCCATAACGTACAATATATTTTTAGTGTAAAATTATTTTATCGTCGGTAATATCGTGTCAACAAGTAACCTTTTTTTTCACTATTTCTTTGACTATCAAGAGGCATTATCTCTGTATCCAACTAAAAGAATTATTTGGGTACATAGAACTTTTAGTTTTTCTGTATCTTCATAACAAAATATGACCATTTAAAAATGTTTAATTAAAAATTGAATATATTCCCTAACAAACCGTCATATAAAATAAAACCATTTTTGGAATACTTAATTGACTTTAGAACCATTAGTTTCCAAGACCGTAAAATGTAGATTTAATATTTAATATACTTATATGTATATTATCACCTTGCACAGTAGCACCGTAATCATTTATAGTTCTAGCCCAAGGCCCTTTTTTACTCAAACATATTCAATCGTAAAAAAAATATATATCTACAGGTAGGTAAGTACATTATAAATTTTATTTATGTATAATCGTATTACGTTAAGGTGGTTCTTTATGGGTTATACGACATAAATAATTAATATATTTAAAAATAAAATAATTTTATAAATTATTACGTTAAGGTGGTTCTTTATGGGTTATACGACAAAAATAATTAATATATTTAAAAATGAAATAATTGTATAAATTCATACGATATAAAACTATGACGGAATAATTTTGTAAATTATCTTATAAAAATAAAATTATATTATATAGCTGTAATTAAATTTTTACAATATTACAAATTACAATTTTACCTAAATCAAATAATAATTTTATATCCAATATTATTATTAATGAATACCTACTTAAAATATTAAATCATAATTATGATATTCGAATTTAAAACTTTTTTATTGAATATAATTGAAAACTATTTGTAAGTGTCATTAGATTATTAGAAAATATGGTCTTGTATTCTTATAACAATTGCTATAACTAATGAAAAACAAAACAATTATTACATTATTTTTATTATATTATTATAAATAATTACATATAATTAATAAAATATATTTGGATGGTAACCATTAGAATAATTTAATAAATAATTTATTACTGAAATATATTAATCTCGGTGAGGGATATATATTAGTATTATGGAGAAATACTCATAAAAGATATTGATTTTGTGTCCACCTTAAATATAAACAATTTTTAAGTTTAAAAATTGGGAAAATATAGAAGTTATTTTCAATAAATGTTAATTAATAGAAAATTCGTATAAAGAATTTTTTTTAACTTGAAAATCGAATTTGAACTAATACACTATAAAATTGCAAAAATTTTAATTATTATTAATCATAATAATATGATACTATTATATTTATTTATTATATTATAAAAAATAGAAATGATTTCGAATAAAAAAAGTAAAAACATACAGGATAAAAAAAAACAAAACAATACAAAATTAAATATTACTATAGATGCAACCATGATTTAACTGCAAAAATCATGATTATTTTTACTGTTATGCACAAGGCGAATAATTAGTGAATAATGCAGTGAGTTTATAGCTATGAAAATGAGGTATATGAAATGAAACCGTGAAACGAGTTGAAGGAGCAGAGACGTCAATACGTATATGGAATAAAAGTAAGGGAGGGTCAATATTATATTATAATATTATATTACTAGATATAATACTAGAAATAAAATATAATATTATACTCGCCGCGTGCCTATATAATTAGCCGGGCTACAAAGGTCAAGCACTGTGAGTGTGAAGTAATTCGTGGGGAGGTCTGCCTTATGATAGTAAAATATTATATTAATGATTAAGGCATAACGAAATGAAAATATTATGTAATTTTTAAAATAATGAACTACTGTAAGGAAGGACATACTAAATGAATTATAAAAATTTTTTAACTTAATTCTATTATTAAATTCAAAATTATTTTGGTAAGTAGTATACTATTTTTTTTTTTTTTTTTTATATATATTCTTAATTTAATTTTTAATTTATATTTATATTAGAGTTAAATAGTAAAAATAAATAATAATAAAACATAATTAAATGTATTGATTACATTAAAATATACCTAATGAATAATTAATTTCTCTAGAAAGCTAAGATTTAAAATGAATAAAATTATACTATAATAATAATTCTTTGACTTAAATGATTTAAAATTCATCAGGCCACTTTGTTCTTTTCTGTTAAAAAAAAAACAAAAATAAACATTGATAAATAATAAATTAAATATATATATTCGATAGCAAAACAATAATTATTGCTCTTAAAATTTAAAATGTTATATATTGTGATAAAATATTATCTAAATAAACAATAATTATTTAACAAAATGATACATTTAAAATAGTAAACGGACATTTTGTACTATCTATTGTTCTTGTTATATTTGCATATAGTGGACAGTTTATGTACGGTTTAAATAAAATTATAATTTTCGATCGCGATCACTTTTTCGGTTAAAAAGAAGAAAACGATAATATTATCCATGGTAGACACTATTTGTACGGTCAACATAATATTATATTACTAAATATCGATAATTATGTAACTATCGATTATATATTATAAATTTATAATTGATATTATTATATTTTAGTCAACGATAATTCGATATTCACAAATTACAAATAACTTACAAGGAAATGTACTTTTAGCATCTATTAGAAATAAATCCCCAGTAAAACAAGAAACTAAAATAATTGATTTCGAAGTTGGTGTAACGAATGCTATAAACCAAGTTTTTAATTATGTCAACGTTCAAAAATGCTTTTTTCATCAATTCCAATTTACATGGCGACATATTATACAATAATTAGGTTTATGAAATATACCTCATATATAAAAATAAATGTCCATATAATGTAGAATGTTGACATCTTTAACGTTCTTACTGGATGACGATATATTAGATGCAATAGCATCTATGTATATAACTCTTCACCAAGATATCTTCTTCTATTGATTACATATATTGATACGACATTTTATATTCAGTGCTTGATTTTTTTGGGGGGTAGGTGGAAAAAGTACCTCTAATATTTTTTTTTTTTTTTTTTTTGAAGCGTTTCTTTATTAATTCTTAAATTCCCCATAGTATAGTACCTATATACTAAATAATTTTGGGGAAATGCAAATGTTTCGAAAGTACGATTAGTCCCTTTACTTCTTATTTTCCAATTCAAGCACTGCATATATTAGTGAGAAGAATGGTAATTTAAATTAAGTAATATAGTGAATTTATATTAATTATATTTATACGTTTTATCTGTTATTTATATAATGAATTTTTTTAACAACTTATTTGTTGTATCTCGTGTACAGTTTTAAGTAAAGATTTAATTTTATATTTTATTATAATAATAACATTATTTTATAAATAATTAATAAATATTACAAATTAACATACAATATATATATATAATATATATTTTTTATATATTGTTACACTTACACTTATAAAAATTATTTTTTATTAGTTTATTGGCATTTAATTTATACGAGTAAGTATGTATATGAGTACATATGGATTGTGATTTTTTTTTAAATAATATAAAATCGATTTAGCATGACATATTGCATAGTATTTGAGTAAATTATCGATAATTTTGTTACTACCTGCGATAGTACAAATTGTCCTCGGTTTGCATTTTTTTGATAATTCCATACAAAGTGTCCTACAACTATTTAAAATAAAAATTATGACAAAATAATTCCACTATAAAATGATAATATTTTATTTAAATAATATTTATAAATTTATATTGACTAATAAAACCACAATAGGTAATAATATAAATTTTCGTTTTATTATTTTTTTTTTTTTTTTTTTAATTAATAGATTTAAGAATGGTACAAAATATTAATTGTAACTAATTAAAATAATATATTTGATATTAATTTATCATTATTATTATTATTAATAATATTATTAAGCTTGTTTATTTTGTCTAGCTGCAGATATTTGTGTAGCTGTCTCTTTCATTCTTCTTTCTAATTATTTATGTTTCCAAGAACTTTCAATGCGTTGTAATTGCAATTATCTTGTTTGTGAAATCTAGATTTAATTATGAAAAAGTTTCTCGACTATCCCGTCGTTTCTTCCCTTATCTTCGAATAAAACATGTTATTCTGTATACAATTAAATTGTTGGCTGATCTTGTAAAAAGAACCATCGGTGGATTGGCGACGACGGTACTATACTATTGTTGTTATCGTAATCTCATAGCGTTGAGCCATTCGGCATGCGTTAAGTTCTCCTTCAAGACTTATACAAATTATCAATTTGAAATCGTTTACGCGACTACCACAATACCACCGACCCAAGAAATTTTTTAAATTCTAATAATACCTGCAGCAGTAAATATTACACCTACCGCTATGATTAGGTATAAAATACCTTTGTGTCTTTAATATTACTTATTTTTATTTCCAATGAAAATATATTCTTATCAATAAAACGACCACAAAAATTAAAATATAATCCATACAAATGCTCGTATTTAGTTATTATTGATTATTGGAAAAATATTAAATAAAGCTATTGTTGGACCTTGTTTTTAGCGAATATTTTACCAAAAATATTTCTTGTAAAATTAATTTTTATATTCATAACCTAAGCAATATCTTTTTTTTTTTTAAAAAAAAAAAACCCCTCTTAATTCTTTTACAAGCATTTTCAAAACCATATATTGAGAATAATAAATATATAAAATATTTTAAATTTTATAATATTCAATAAATAGTAAAAATATTTAAACAAGAGATGAAATATATAATAATATTATAGAATCATCAGCATAAATACACAGCAATTTTAAACATATTGCTTAATTGTTACAATATTGTGAATTATTTCATATAAATTCGAGATAATACATACTTTATAAAAAATAAATATATAATTTGTATTTATGGTTAAAACTTAAAACCGATTGATTATTGGTGTATCATTTGCCATATAAATCTATACCTACTGATTTGTTAATTGGTCGAATATTTTTATTTTAAATATCATAGAAATCTTATTGCATACCTATGTAGATAATTATTAGTATTATATTCTGTTTTTTTTTTTTTTTGTTTATAGGATTACTTACATTTAATTTCGCATTTCCAAAATCGAAGAACAATAATAAGTAGGTAATTTATTTATTTTATTTTTATACACCACATAATATGTTTAATATTATAATAAGAACACTTTTTTAAAAAATGTTTATCTTCGGATTTTTATTATTATCTTTATAATCAAATGTATTCATATATTCATATAATATGAGTAGGTAAATTAAACATTTTTAACGATGATATTTTTTGTGATAATTTTCAATTAAAACATAGTACGGTTAGAAATATCGCTTAGTTTAATGAATCATGTATAGTACAAAAGCATTATCAATTTTCCCTTCACACTAGGATTCTTCACTGAAAGTTTTTTTTTCGTAGGTCTACTCGTATCTTGATAATGTGCATTAAATTTCTCTTTGAGGTATTAATTTCATAACATTAATTTCGTAATGAATTTTTTGAACCACTGTGCATATCTGCATTAATAAAATCGTTAATAACACTAGATAACTTTAAATTCCAGCAGTTTAACAATTTTTTCCATTTTATTTTTTAGATTATATAATTACTCGTAAATAAATATGTAACAAAAAACTACCCCCGTAATAACAAGAATTAATATGTAAAAATACACGATTTTTTTTTTTATTTAATAATTTTAATGTTGTACTATATAGAATGATTTGTTAATTAATTAGGTATATGAGTTAATACAAATATTAAATAATTAATGCTTATTTATCGTAAAATTATTTGTAATTAGTAAGTTATTATTTTTTTTCTTTATATTATCTTTTCTCTTTATCTTAAAATATTACGCATCATCATTATTAGTGAAATCTAAAATAAATTTTAAATATATAAAATTAATTGTATTATATTGTGATGAAATTATTTTTAATTTGTACAAATGAGTAGTACATGCACATTGCACATTCTACGTAAGTATAATAATTGTATAAACTCATAGCTGTGTAATATTAGTTTGTCTAACAAATAATATTAACTATAACATGAATATTTTAAATTTAATTATCATTATCATAATAATCAATATTACTATTTTATTATTGTTAATTAAACTAATATTTTAACATTTAAATTAAATAACATTTGCAAGAAAAATAATTTAAAATACAAAAGATTAGATTCATATAGTGGAACCAGTATTAATAATAATTAGTACCTATTACTGTATTAGTTTCATGTTTTTTGAAAATAAAATATAAAATATATTTTGATTTTATTCTGTATGACGTATGAATATTATAATAGTATGCCGTATAGTAATAATATTAATATTAATATTTTATTTAGTGCAGAAGCATAAATTAAATTATACGTTACAACAATACGAGTATTTTCATATTCTATAATAATATTATTATTTGTTTAAAAAAAAATTATCGATTTCTCATAACCTAATAATTTAATTTTTAATGTTGCTTAAACCAATATGAAAATGATATAATAATATAAAATGAATATAGAACGTTGCAATGTTGATTATATTAATATTTTATGTGAAACAATAAATTCATTATATTTTATATAAATTACGAATATATAATAATATGTAAAAATCTATCCGTTACACGAAAATAAAATGGCTTATTACAACTACGTAAGATCGTTGTATACATAAATATATAAATTATTTGTAGTTTTTTTTTTTTTTTTTTAATTAGATTTATTTAGAGAAATTATTTTTATAAAACATTATAACTAAGCGTTAAGTTTTAATTAAAATACCGTGTAAAATATCGTACTTGAGTATTTGTATTTTTTCCCCCTTACAGTGAGCCGTGTATATTATACTGATTTTACTGTACACAGTGTGTGTGTGTGTAATATCAAATGTTAGTGAAATTAATTTAATGTTAATAAAATCGCATTATGGCGTATCAAGTTTATATGCTAATGACTTATGTTTAGTGCATGTTTTACGAATTTCCGGTATTTTACTTTAGTCACTAGTGAGGATTATAGAATCTTTTTTAATTACAAATTTTTTTTTTTTTAATAGAAAAGATAAAATACAATCTGTAATAATTATTTACAATAAGCAATTTTGATGATGTATTTACAAGTCATGGTGGCGTGAGTGAAGGGGGTGCCCAGTGACACTACTTCAAATAGAATTTTATGGGAAATATTTCGGTGGAAACTTTTTTTTTTCTTTTTTTCTTAAGTGTCAATATCTTAAGACATTCGGCTAGTGGCTAGTGTAGGCGTTTTATAATGAAAAATAAAACCTACACAGATATTCTGATGTCTGTTTTGCCTTTTTTCAGTTTTTGTTCGGAATAAAGCCATAAAGGTCTCGCGGGGAATCGCGTTTCTAGCGAGTCACTTGGGTGGGATTATTTTATTTGAAAATTTGGAATCGATTAATCATCACATTTCAAATACGATTTGAGCAAACCCCTGTCTTTTGTCAATCCGATCGTAAATTTAGTTATTCTTTAATCTTTATATATTATTATTATTATTATTATTTACAACTTTTTCGATTTGCGCTGAAAGATGGAATTTGTGTAACTATTATTGTGCGTTAAAAACTTCAAAGTATAAGTGACATAATTTCCAATCGATTGATTTTACTCCATAGAACTTTAGAAATACAAGTTTTTCCTAATGTTTATATATTTTATATTTATTTTTAACGATTCGTATTTCTTACTATTCTACAGGAAAACGAATGACCACCCAATTATTTTATATTATAACGATGTAATTTTAATGTTTATTATTCAGCTTTAGAAATTTAAGCGATTTGACCGCAGTTTACTAACTATTAATTTACGAGATTATAATACAATACAATGATCAAATAGAGTAGTATGATATTTCTTGACCGGAATGGGAATTTAATTCTGACAGGAAAATTGAAACTGCTTCAGGCCAAATGAAAATTAGATATCACTCAAAATCATTAACTGTGGTATACGACCGATTATAATATAAATAATTTGAGTGAACTAACGGAAATGAAAAAGATTTCGTATTGGCAATATTTATTATATAATAAATATGGTATAATTTATTTACAAAATATATTTGTTAATACGATTTAAAAATTACTAATATTCTATAAGCAGATGAAACGTCGAGACGTTGTAAAACATAGTTTCTGTAATCCGTGTAATATTTTAATTAGTTCTATCTATAGTTGGATGAATATACGAGTATTACTAATATATTGATAAACCATAGTTTTTATATTTATTATTTAAAATAATGGAAATATATTTTGTCAGCAATGACGTTAAAGTTATAGTATTTTAATCATTAAAAAAAGTATTTTAAATTTGATATAAAATATGTTCTTCATATTACTTTTGTAACTATATATTATACTTAATACAAATTAAATTTTGATTTCATTATTCGTTTAATATTTTTTGTTATTATTTACATAATCGTACATATTTTAATAATATTTTTAATATGATGTGAGACGTGACTCCTCGAATTTTATGCACCTACCTAGTTTACAACTTTATTAAATATGTATGAATTATCAATTATTGAAGTAGACATTTTGCTTTATAATTTTCTGGCAATTTCATTCGTAGAAAAATGTTTCAAATATTGAACTTCGATATATTTTTATAAATATTATCAGTTTTTCACTATTTCGATATTAAAAAAATAAAAACAAAATACCTATATAATCAGGTACGTATAGGATGCATTTAATGCTTCTTTAATGATGTATTAGAAATTTAAGAAACGTTAAAACATTAAAAAATCTTTTACACTTCATAACGATTTCGAAAGTACGTAATAATACTACAATCAAGTTTTCATTAAATTATTATATTATTGTTTTGTATCATTGTATACAAGAACACGCGTTGAATAAATCACATAGTGAGGCTAATGTATTTTTCTATTTCTTATTTTTTATCTAATATATTTTCAATTTGATCTCTTATTACTATGGGTTAAAAAAAAAAAAATAATAATAATAGGTTCGTGTTTTTATTATTATTACTCCGCGTATAATAATATATCAACGAAAACGTTATTTTTATTAGTTTGATTTGTGAAAACTTCGACTCGTGCCTATTACGAACTAATATTACAAACCAAATATTATTATTATTATTTCCCATCATTATGTTTATTATTTGTATAGCCTAAACAATAATATAGTAAAAATTCAAATACGTATTGGGGGTATTTATAATCATCGAACTTTAGTTTGAAATAAGTTTACCCGGTGTTGCTTTAATATTACATTTTACTTTAAATAATAATAAAAAAAAGCACTTATTTAATCTATTAAATCAAATCGCTGACTAAACAACCAAAAAAGTTTTCGTGTACGCTTGTGTGGGTGTGTTTGTGTGTGTGTGTGTGTATGCATATCGCGCTTTTAGGTGACAAGGAAATATTAGGTTAGGAACACGAACCAGCCATTAAAATAAATAATGAAACACAAAAGTTATAAGAATAACGGAATTTTTTAGTTCCCGTCATAATAATAATATGCGTATTATAGAGGTAAATAAAAGTTTAAATACATATAATGTATTATTTTTTTTTTTTTATTATTATTATAATCATTATCATTATTATTATCACTGCTGTTATTTATTTTTGAATGAGGTAGTTCGTATTAATTATGTACAATGCATTTATGCCATTAACATAGTATTATGTATAATATGCTTGTATTATAAGTGATGGACAGTTTAAGTATATTATACTGTGTCCCATATAGTAGACTACTGATGAGTCTCGACCATAGAAAACAATACACCTTTTTTGAATTTTGAATTTTAAAAATTATATTTATTTAACGCACAAAGAATAACGAGAAGAAAAGGGATAGAAACGATAATACGGAATACCGTCGTCAGAAGATATATTCAGATATTCTAAACGGGATTTCACATCGGTGTCGACCCTAGGGGGTCCCCGTTGCCGGTCGGTCTCGTTTCGTGTTCAGCCATCCGTTTAAAAAGGCATATTTTAATATGATTAATGAAAAACTGTAGATTCAGTAGACATTGCGTAAAATAGGTATAGGTATACCCAGATTGTTATCTGCAGACTGTATATTATCATAATACACAGGAGCACGTAAACCGACAAACTCGTAACGTTATATTATTTTTTTGTTTTAGATTATTATCCATCCGTCTGAATCGCATATTAGATGCGTGGCTCGTGTGTTTTTAATTATAGTGTAATATCAGTACAAGATAACGAATAAGAATGACGAGACTGTTTACTCACTCATACCTATATACTACCGTATTATATATTTTCTTTATGTAAATATTCAAAATTTGACATTTTAGAATACATTTTAGACTCTTATAAATTTATAAGTAAATATTGAAATAATTATTTTCATTATCGTACATTAAAAAAATAAAATAAAAACTTTTATTTAAATTTAACAAAATCTATGTAAATTCATGAATAATTATGTTAATAATATTATACAGATGAAAGTTTAGTTATACCATAGTTATTTTTACCATTGAATACCATGCAAATATATTATTTAAAATGAAATCGTTAAGAAATTTTTTTATTGATTCATTGTTCCGTTTTGTTTTCTTTGTACCTACATAAATCATTATTATAAACAGTCCGAATACTACCTTTTCGAGGAAAAAAATTATAACAAAATAAAATTATATTATAAAATAAAAAGAAACTAAATATTTTTATGAATGAAATAAAATTCACAATATTAATAAATAACTGGCGTTTAAAAGAAGCCATTTAAAAAAAAAATGTAAACAAAAATAACAATTATCCCTGCAGTATCTCATATTCGTTTAATATTTTATACGACTCTAATTTTATAGCTGTATTTTATTACGTCAAAGACTTTGATTATTGACAAAAATATTAAGTATTAATATATGATAATGATAAATATTAAATAAGTAAGTAAGTAATAATATTTAGTTAATAAAATAACATATTTACATTTATTACATTCGTAATAAAAAAATATATTTTATTTAATACTATCGTTGTATGTATTAAACTCAGATACGAGTAGATTATACAATAGAAGTAGGTAGTAATTTTGTAATTATTATTTTTTTTATTTGGAAATTTTGTGAAATTCTATTTTATTTTAATTATTATTATGTAAAATGAGTGGCAAAAAAAAAAAAAAAACAAAAATATTCGGTTTAATAGAAATTATATGTATTGAATACAATATAAGTCAATAAATAATTATGAATTCTATTAAAATAAGTTGAAATTATTTGTAAATTTGGAACTGAACGTTTAAAATTTTTATTAATATTAACTATAGATTCAAATATAATGATATAAAGAATAAACATTTATTATTCTCGTAAGTATAAAATATAATTAAAATTTTATTGATATTTGTTTCACTGTAAAATACTTAAATAAATTCCTTAGAATAATTAAATTGAACAAATTTTTTCATTATAAAGATAATGTTAATAAACCTACCGATATTCACTATCATAGTTATATTTCTTATCAAACTTCTAGTTTATTTATCCACGTTTTTTCGTTTTGTTTTTTTTTTTTTTAACGGAAAACAATTTATATTTATAAGATTTTTGGGGTGATTTTTAAAATAACATTTTTGATCATATTGTACTGTAGCCAAATATATTTTTCTGAAGTTTTATCGTATACCTATCAATTTTTATTATTCTAAAACAGGAAACAGTTAATGTAGACATTGATGTGAACACTTTTTTTTTCCATATGTATGCACATAATTTGAATAATTTATTCGTATGTTTCTAAAGGATAGCAATAATAAACGACGACCTTGCGTGGTTTCAACCATAACAGTTATTTACTACTCAACATTTGTTTACCGACGAAATGTTACGATGCTTAATGTATATAAAGTTACAATTGTCTATGTTCTGTAAAATGAAATGGTATTTGTTTTGTGTAGGTATAATAATAATGGTATGTTAGTAGGTACATTACAATAGTTTTCGATTTTTAAGATAATACATTTTAAATAAAAATGATACGGGAAGTATTTGGTGCCGTTAGGGTTCTTATTGTTAATTATTTATAAATATAATCGTTAAATGTTTATAAGTAGGTAACAATGTTTTACTTGGACATTTAACATATTATATCTTCTTTTTTTTTTTTAAATGTAAATCTGTATATCATTTATGTATGTATGAATCGTATAATATTATAAAATAATTAAAATTTTATTAATATAGATAATTATAATACTCGTAATATAAGTATAACGTCAATAACAGTAAAGACTTACTCGAACGGTTAACAGATAAATGAAGAATATATAGTATGAATTTTGTATTATATTATCTGTATAAAAATAAAAAAATCGTTACCTAAAGACTAAAGGCTGTATAAAAATAATGCATTATTTCGGGTTATTTTCCAAGGACAGCGTCTATTAAAATCTATAATTCTGATTTATTCCAATGCCGCTTCTCGTACAGTTCTTTTATATAAAAACGAATCTGATAGTCTAGTACTCCGATGGGATTTATAAGCATTTTCTGACGTATTTACAATTTTCGCGCCATTATATAGTTTTACGATTTGACCGGTTCAACGATTTTGATATTATTATTTCGGGAAAGAACTCGGATGAATTTTTGTGGCCACCGTCCTTATCGTGACGTTATTGCCACAATTACAGAATGTAATTTCTCGGTCGTTGTGCACAAATTGTGAGGTTTTAATACCATTATATTTATACCAATAGTAAAAATAGAGTGTACAATAGTGTTTTAAATATTCTTTCGCGTAACGCATTATACGTTCTATATCGTATTTTTTTGTGTGTTATTGCGATAATTTAACTTTTAAGTGATAATTTGTACATTGTTATTATCTTTTGAATATGCCTATCAATATTTTAAACATTATCGAACGTTGGGTAACAATTTAACAAACATTTTTTATTTCAGTAATTCAGTATCTATCGTTTTGATATTTCAAATGTAATATGTCTATTGGTATGGTATGATAGTAATATGAGTATAGAAACATTTTTAAAATTTTATTTGAAAAATCATTTACACTTGATGAATGTGAAATATTATAGTTTTATATATTAAAAACAATATAAATGTGTTTATTCTAATATTATTCTATGGTAGTTATAGTTACTTAATTAATAGTAAAAATAAGTACCTAATTAAGATTTTAATATAGTAGAATTCCCCTTTTTTTTAAAAAAAAAAAACAAATTATTAAACGTTACGACGTTAAAGAAATTCATACGTTCATTGAATATTTTAGATATTTCTGTCTTTAAATTAAAAGTAAGAAAATGGCACGGAAGAAGGATATTCAATGAAATAAATAAACATTCGGTTGTACTTAAATATTTCGTCGAAAGGAAGTTTTACGGTAAATGATGCATATAATAATATTCAATATTACGTTTTGAAAGGGCGGTTTATTCATAAAAATAATTACTATAACGGCCAACGTCAATTTCATCGATGCAAATTTCGAATACGTACGCTGATTTTATATTGAATTCAATAATAATAATAATAATAATAATTCTCATGCCCTTGGCGGTTATAATAATGATATTAAAGGTAGGTACATTATCGAAAGTCGAATTGAAATAAATTTCGTATTAATATTTCACATTTAAATGTGAATGGAAAAATTTTGGATTTGACAGTCGCGGAAACCGTATTTTATTTGTTATATAATTTATATTATTATTATTAAAGTTGGATAGGGATCGATAATAAAAAAAAAAACGGTTAGAGAACTTCTATTAATAAAAGTACCTACCTATAGGCACCATCAGCTTCCATTTAACCGATCTATTCACCGCCATAACGTTTATATTATATTATTATTTATTATATTTATAATAAATATTTCGTTACGGTCACAGATCACAGAACATGATTATTATATTATTATTATTATTGGAGTAACATAATATGATATAATATCGTGTTTTACGCGCAAATACTCCCCCGTGACCATATCATAACATATATATTATTATCGTATCAATATGTTTAAGTTTATTAATAAATACGAGCCAAATAATTATTTTCATACGGTTTATGATTTCCGGTTCGTGGTATTACTTCAAAAAAAAAAAAAAAAAAAAATCCAATACCATGACAGAATTATTATACCATTCATGTTAACATAAGCACATGCTCATTTTAATAATAATAATAATAATAATAATAATAATAATAATAATAATAATAATAATAATAATAATAATAATAATAATAATAATAATAAAAAAAAATAATAATAATAATAATAAAAATAATAATAATAATAAAATGTATTGTCGATTCAAAATAAATGTACGCAATAATAAACATTAGTCAGTATTGTAACGTGTAAGCGTAGAAATATTTCACGTTTATTACCCACGAGTCTGGATTTCACTCTCTCGAGTGTTTTTTATTTTATTTATTAAATATATAAATGTATATATATGTACATAGGTAATAAATTATTTTCCTATTTATAGTTCGGTTTAATTTAACACCAGTCTAAAGTGTTTGACCACTGCGGAATCGGATCTCAACAAAAAATTTAAATGTTTACAACGAAATCGATGTGTAAAATATTGGACCTACTTATACATTATAATTTATATTTGTTATAAATTATAACGAATTTTAGTACCTCACTTATTGCGTGACGTCGGAACTGTAATGAAATATTATAATACGTCTTACTCCTGTACAAAATACATAACTGAAATAGTATAAAGGAAGAAAAACTGAATTTAATTATTTTTCATCATTATTCTTAAATAATTATAACTTACGTAATTATAATTTTAAATTTTAATTAAATTTTTATGTCGTAAACATAAGATTTTTTCATTAATTTTTTTTTTTTTTTTTTACAATATTACTATTTTATTTTATTATATTTTATATTTAGCAATATTACATGACGTCGTTATTAACATATTTCCTTATACAAAGTAGAACTCGCTAAAAGTTAAATAGAATAAAAATAAAGTGGATAAATTTTTCCATATATACCAGAATTAAATATCATTAGTTATTTCTTTAGAAATAATAAAAAATAAATCTGATCAAACTATCAGTACCTACCTAGTTATTATATTATAAAATATAAATATCATTTCTTTATTCTATACGAGTAATTAATACAATTTTATTCTATATACATTTGCTAACAAATTTATTTAATTTTTATATTTTATATTCTGTATACTATAATATTACAAAAAAACAAGTTTAATATAACTTATGAAACTTATTATTTTTTGAACACGAAATTTATATTATATTGAATATTGATTATTTTTAATTTAAATTTTAAAATTTTAAATATTATTTAGTTTCTTAGTTTTTCTGCCTTTTAATTTTAATAAGAAAACAGATTTGGAATTAATTAATAATATAATATTTATTTTATTATTTTCTCAGTGAGACGAATACGAATAAGGTAACAATTAAATTTGGTATTAATATACTAATATTGTATTTTATATTTTTTGAAATTATCTATATAATACTTATAAACGTAAAATTTAAAGTAATATACGTATAGATTTCATTGTTGTTATGCAAGTTAAAATTGAAATATTATTGTTTTAATGTTATTAAAATTAACGAAGTAAAATAGTTTTAACCCGTTTTATTGGTAAGCAATTAGTATAATGTTACATAAATAGTATAATTAAAAAAAATATTCGAAAAATTATTAATAGCATATTATGTCAATATTATTTTTATCAAGACATTTTCAGGAAGCATTATATAGAGAAATCATGTGTACGAGTACTACGAGTATATCACTGTTTATGCGTCTGAACGGTTGATAGTTGTTAAAACGCTAAAAAGAAAATTATTAGATACTTGAGGTTTGCATTCGTAATTTAAAAATAACATTAAACGTTACTCGTAAAATTTACCTACCATTTTAATGAATATTTTTCTGTTTTATTTCATTTACCATCACAAATGTTGGCATCATTTATTTGTGTATCTAACTCGTGTATGTGTATATAATTTTTTTTTTTTTTTTTTTTTTAGATCCAACGCTTTCCAAGAATAACTAACGTAAGATTGTCCATGGGAAATAAAAAAAATATTACATAATATATTATTAATTTTTAATTTATTAGCTTCTTGTCAATTAATGTAGTTTTTCAAAATCGTTCACAATATATGTCATTAATAATACGTCTAACAAATTAAAGAAGTGAAAAGTGATAAGTGTTTACACTCGCTCTGTAAAAATACAAAGTAATATATTATTAATTTAATTTAATTCAATCAATGGATTTGTCCAAAGCGTTCCGAGGGGGTGGTTTTAGGGATTCCAACACTATACCTAAATTGACAGGTTAATCTTTATCTCAATTATCTATATAATTTATTATTTACGAAACATAAATATTGTTTATCAATATTTTAGAGTTGTATTTGGAGGTTAAAAGTATTCATTGGTCTTTGTATATGATAGGTATATATTTTATATAGGACATCGGTAGGTTTATAAACTTCTAATTATTATTATTATTATGATATTATTGTAAATAAATTAGAAACTAAAGTTCAAAAGATAAAACCACCCCACCAAACAAACTGCTGGATACGCCCCTGAAATGTATTTATTTATATTTTTTTTAGTTAGTTAATGTGATATAATATATTATTATGATCACACAAATAAATGGAATATTATAGAAAATACTGTGTATGATGAAGTCAAACTTCAAACGACTGCCTCTAATGAAAAACAAAAAACCACATACGCAATTCAAAGTATAAATACTTTCATGTTTCCGTGAAAATATATTATGTTTTATATTAAAATATATTATAACCAAAAGTCCAAAGGCACTATAATTTAAAGTTTATAATCATTTAACGATATTTTAAGCTCTATCAAAACAATATAAAATATTATATTTTATTATATCGTAATATTGATTATTGTTCACTTAAACACGTAGTATAGATTAATAATTAATATAAAATAATAATTACAAATTAAAGATAGTATAGGTAATATGAACTAACTAAATATTACTATCAACTATACGGACTTGTTACGTATTGGTAATGACTTAAGAATACGTTGGGACTTGAGAATAAATTGTAACAAATTGAAACGTATAACAATCTCATTTTTCATAATATATAATATTCTATCAATTTTTTAATTTCATAATTATTTAAAAAAAATTTTTTAAAAAAAACATTATTTAAATGTAGTCTAACGTATTTTTCATACTCAAAATGTATTAATTCCAAAAACAATAATCTCAATTATTATAATTTCTAGGATTATTTTTAAAGGATTACGTTTTTCGAGGTTAACCTATGCATTAAAATATGAACAAATTAAATAAATAGGTGGAAACCTACGTTTGTGAGAATTCTAAAATGAGTAATTTATCGAAGTTCGAGTTATCAAATAAAAATGTATAATATAAATTGATACAAATAACGTGACTTACCGTTGAACGGCCAGAGCGAGCGTGAGCCAGATGGACGCAGTGTGAAACAACGTGGGTATGACCTCGTTCATAGCGTACCAGGCGTAGCACGACTCGACCGGCGACAGAGGTTTATAATGGTTGCCCAGTGTGTACATGTAGAACAGCCACGGTGCCGGGAACAGTAACGTGAACATGTCGGACAGTGCCATGGACATGAGAACGACGTTGGTTGGCGTGCGCATATGCCGTTTGGACAGCACCACGACGATTAGCGTGTTGGCCACGATAGTGACGAGCAACAGAAACGGCATGACGAACCCATACATGGGACGTGCGTACTTGACCGGCATCTCGTCGGTAACGTTCAAGTAACCGGGACCGTCGTTAGTAGTGACGTTACCGCGGTGTCCGTCCGTCGGCACGATTATGGTCGTGGTACCGTTGAATTCGAACAGACCGTAGTACGTACGCGGCATGACCGCAGTATAATTTTCCAAGTCCATGGTAGTATTTTTCCACGTGCGTTTTCGTCCGGCCGAATGAGTCCTTTTCAACGTTAAGACGGCCGTGACCCCGTCACGGTTACCGCGGTTACGGGCATTGCTCGTCCCGGATTAACGTTCTTATGTCGTTTGTCTCCCCCGCGTATAGAATCGGATAGTGCCGGATAATGTAATATAAGTTAAGTTATAGGTTAGGTCGGGTCAGGTCGGATCAGGTTAAGTTAAGTCAGGCGACTGCACGTCGAGACGGCGATACGACTTTAGAAACGCGAGCGCGACTGTCGCCGAGTTTGAACGCGGTACGTCAACAGATGGTGGGGGTGGGCTTGGCGCGAACAACGCTCTTCGTCTGCGTAAGTCTCAAGCGATTAATTTGTTTGGCAAGATCTGAAACACAGACGAAAAAAAACCACAACATACGATTATCAACTAGTCTGAACGTACATTATATCGTAATTTCGTATTTTATTTAACATAATAATAATAATAAAAATAATAAAAATAATAATAATAATAATAATAATAATAATAATAATAATAATATTATACCTATCATTTATATTATTAAAATAACATGTCGTCGAGCGACTTGTGAAAATATAAATAAATAATATAATATAATGTGAACGGAAATAGATACGTGCGGGATGCGTTTACGTTGCTATAAATTTTCGCGATCAATAAGCCGCACACGTTTGTTAAAAATAATAATAATAATAATAATAATAATAATAATAATAATAATAATAATAATAATAATAATAATAATAATAATAATAATAATAATAATAATAATAATAATAATAATAATAATAATAATAATAATAATAATAATATAATAATAATAATAATAATAATAATAATAATAATAATAATAATAATAATATATTTACTCCAGAGCTGTATGTATACAGAATTGGAATAATCTATAAAACGACGTGCGTTTGATAGTCCATAAACAATAATGAGCCATATCGATGATGATAATAATAATGATAATGATTATATTATATGTATAATGATTGACTTCAAAAATTATTAATATCAACTTAACTTCGAAAAATAATAATATCACGATATCGATAATATTTTTATTATTATATTATTTGGTTTATAATAATTAATAATATTTCCGTCGTGATAAACTCCTTATAAATAAAATAATATAAAGAAATAAAATACGTATATAGAACTGTAATATTATAAGACGCCCGAAACGTTTAAAACTATCACAAGGTCGAGATATACACTTTTAATATTGTTACATTAAGTTTTTATTTTTATTTATTTAGTTTTTATTGACGGGTCTTCAGTTCTAAAAACAATATTTGGGTCAGTGATTTTTTTTTTTTTATCTGATACAATTAATTGTTTGTGGCAACAATTATTTTTCATTTTCAAGTCCCTCTTTAATGTGGGTAGAGTGTAAATCAGTTAAAATTAATATTGATTTTTTAGACGAAATTCATTTGTACAATATTTATTTTGTATTTTTGCACGTATCGAATAGTAAATAATTTATGAACTATTATTATTTTATAATAATTAGTATTTTCTGCGATTAAAAAAAAAAAAAAAAAAAAAAAAATCCAAAATTTTATATAAAAAATCAGTTGTAACTGGAAAACACACCTGGCTATTATATCGTAAACGAACAATTTAAAGTTTTACAGGTACTACTAATTAAACTATTATTATACTAAAGACTCTCATTTTTACCTAACAATAGGAACAGATTATTATTATTAATTAAAACTTTCCATTGTTAATTTTTTGTTTTATCAATAATATAATTATTGTTGTTTACATGAATGCGATGACGAATTATTTAGAAATAAGAGAGTGGAAAATAAATGAAAATCCGTAAACACGTTTTGATGAAAACGCACCAACAAACTGATTAAAGACCTATATAATATTTTTGTACGCTCCATCAATCATTTATTATAATGATGGCAGGATGAAATATTTATTGATTCATTAAATTCTATTCGACCAAGTACGCAATATATATTTTATATTATAAATCGTAGTAGTTTATGAATATATTAAATTGTTCAATGTTCTAAAAGTCAAATATATTATAAATTTATTACGAATACCTACTATACTCGTATAATAATAATAATAATAAAAATAATATTATATATTTTTTCGAGGTGGGTGACAACTTTAATTTTTAAATATAAATATATGTATATATATTAGATTAGATATCTTACTAAATTTTATCAATTATTTTAAATGAAATAAATTATTATAGGTACATGAAACATTTTTAAATTTAATTTAATTTTTAGAGAAAATGTGCCCTTTCACTCCTTTTCCTATAAAAATATCGATTGTGCATACACTATATACATTGTTATATACAAATACAACTACAAATTATAATAATATGTTATAGGTATAATATAAAAAAAATATCACATTTTCATTATCGAAAAAAATATAATTTTTGCTTTTGAACAAATTTAATTAAAAATATCAACTAATATTTGAATAATTATCTATTGTTTAAATGTTATTTTTTTAATTTTAGAATTTTAGTAATTATTATAGGTATAATTTATTATAATTTAATTATCCTTCTTTTGACTAATACATTACATTATGCATCATTAATATTTATTTCAAATATAAATTTAATTTTTAACAGCTAATGAACATGATACTTTTACACGCATTTCCTAATGTTGTAAATATTTTATTTAATACCTTCCTAGTTACTTCTAATGTTTCATTTAGTCCGGAAGCGATTACTTGTATATGCAAATATAAGTATAACTCATTAACCTAATTTTTGTCCAAAGAACCAAAAATTATCGCATAATATTTTTATATAATTAATAATTCGTATTCAACATTACATGTCTATAAGTACCTACAAAAAATAAAAGTATCAAAATATTTAATATCTCTAATAATATTGCATTGTTTAATCAATTTAAAATTAAAATGAACGAACCTAAATACAGGTAGGTACATATACCAAAATATTATGTAAATCACAATAATTATATAGTAAATATTAATAATTGTTATATTTTATATTAATTATTCTATTATATTAAAATTTTGTACTTAAAATATTATTTTAATTCCATGCGATTTCATTTTATAAAGTTTTTATATAAATAAATTAATTAATTTTAGTGTTTATACAACGTTCGATACACAACTATATTTTTAATAGTTTTCGATCAGTTAGATCGTTTTTTTTAAATTAAAAAACCTGCTATATAATATGGATTAATGAAAATAAGGGTTTTTAATTAATTTAGTTAAGATCATTGCATAAAACTTTTATAATCAAAATTATATATATTCTTGAAATGATAACCAATGACCATTAATTTTTATCAAATATCAGTCTTTTGATAGAATATTATTTATGATATGTTGTTTGAACGAATTATAGATATAATAATATAATCATAAATTATTACTCATCAAATTATAAGAATAACACGAAAATAATATTATATAATATAGTGACCAATAATCTATTGGAATAAAAATAATTGAAAATTCATTTAGTTCAAAATCAATTTATTGTTTTTTTTATTTTTTTATTTTAAAATACAATTGTGTGATCGTGTTTTACCATAATGTTTAATATTATGATATTATTCTCCGTATTAATAATCATTGTTATTATTTATTATGGTTGGGTCAGCAGTGCGAGTTCAAAAATGTTTAATTAAAATTATTAGTTTCATTTTTTTATGTTATATCTTACATTATACATAAAATAAAAAACAAAAAGTGTAATAATTATCTCTATTTCTCTAATATTTGAATAAAAAATTAATATCGTGATGTTGGAAAAAGTCATTGTTACACAATAGTGTTATGTTTATTCATATTTTATATTATTATAAAGCAAAATAAATTACGAGTCGTGCAGTTTTCATAATTTTACTATACATTATTATGTTAGATTTGATAATGACTCTTAATTTTGGGTTATAATACCTACCTCAATTATTATAATTTATTGTTTGCTCGTTTATATTCTCAACAATTAAATTGTATATCAATTTTCATGAAGAAATTTCAAAATAATATCTACTTGAGTGTTATATAGGTATTTAATTACAAAATAATAATTTATATTAATTATTATACTCGTAATCTCGTATAGTCGTATTAATATAGGTATTAATACATGATTTATGTTATTATTTTAAATTATGTTTTTTAATTTTAGGTTGAAACTACAGTTAGTAGTTAAATTTATACACAAATTCTATATGTATTTTAATTATTATGAATTAACATTTTTTGTTTTAATAAAATATATAATATATATTATATACTATAGAATTTATGATTAAAATAATATATATTTATTTGTATAACATATTACATTTTACATTTGACATAATATTTATGACTTTAACATTGATAATTTAACATTGGGTTTTAATAAACATTATTATAAAATTAAAACTATTACCCAATAGACAATTTATAAACCTATTTTTAAAAATATAAAAAAATAATGTAAAATTTAAAATGATATTTAACTCTTCGTCATTTAAATAATAGTTTTGTTTAACTCAACTTTAATGTTTAACGTTTAACTTTTATTTTGTTCATTTGCATTGTTTTAATTATTAATATTGCTTTTTTTTCTATTAAATTTATGTTATGTGCTTTGAAAGGGTTGCCTAGATATTGCGTTATACAATGAGAATAAAAAAGAAAATGATCAGTTAATTTTGTAAAAATAGTAAATATTGTATACAGGTACCTGCAAGTTAAACACCTTAACATAAAATGTAAAAATAAGAAACAAATTTTGTTAATTCCAATTAAGTTAAATATTCATATTTAATTTACATTTAGAAAAAAAAATTATAATATAAAATTATATTAAAAAGAAAACATTAAATGTAGATATTAATGTCAAACCATGAAAACGTACAAAAATATTATTTCATTAAAATATATATAAATATATATCAAGAAATTAAAAAGTAGATATAACATAACTATTAGTTTATTAGTACGTTAATAGTATATATAAGTATATATATAAGTAATAATAGTATAATAGTATATATAGTTATAGTTTATTAAAAATTTAATTAGTTTCCCAAAATTATATATTGAATACTAAAATGTAAGAGGAATTTGAATTAAAAAAAAATATATATAATTATTTTATCTACTGTTACTATACAAAGAGAGGCAAATTTGAAATCACAAAATAACAATACAATTATCAGATATATTTTATAATAGGTATAATATATATATACCTAGGTTAGAAATATTCAATTTTGTAAAATATATAATGGATATACAAATAATTATATGTATCAAGACTAAAGTAATTAGATATGGAGTAAATATAACAACTTATACAACATCCAACTTATAACATTACACAATAATCGGTTAAACATATAAACTACAAAATCAACAGCTGATAGGTATAGGTACATTTTTTGCTTCGCTCAAAATTTAAAAAAACATACTGTTACACCAACGAAATATTATAAAATTTAATGTGATAAATAATAAAAGAAATTATGTATGAACATTGAACATATCAATAATAACTATTATCCATGTATTCAAATAATAATAATAATAAATAAGGCATACAATAAATTAAATAAACACAGAGATACATTTTAATACACGTATCAAAATATTAATTACTAACGTCACACTAATTTATAAACAACTATACCATAATATGAAATTTATCATTGCATAAAAACTAGAAGTCTCTAAGAAAATTAATGGATGGATTATTATATAATATTTAAACCGATTTTTTAAAAAATCGCAGTTTTGCAGTTTATTCGATATTATTTGATACGTTTTCCTACAGCATATGCTCAATTTTAAAAAAATCGAAAAATGACCTAAATAAAGTAAGTACCAACTTTATCAACTTATATCATATGCTATCCAAATAAATCGGACTATCGGAGCATTATTTCTAGTCGAAAAAAAAGGGGACAAGAAAAAACCAAGTTAAGTAATAATATGTATTTAAGTTACAATAATTTTTTTTCAAATTATTTGTTAATTTTATTTAAGTTCATCACAAAATATAGGATATAATTCACATAATATAGGACTTTAAATATTTCTTACAATTCTCGTTATTAATTATTTTTTTTTTTTTTTTTTTTTTTGGTAAAATAGGAAATAATAATTAGGTAAAATAGAAATAGGTAAATAGAAAAATAAAAATAGAAATAGTGTATCATTGATAGTTATAAAATGTGTGCGAAACATCGAAAATCGATGTTAACATGATATTTTTTGACAACACAACATTGAAAATTTTTTTTTAATATCAAGTGTTCATTTATATACTATATGTAACCTAACCTATATGGTCTCTATATGTGTGATAAAATTTTGCTTTTTAAATATTTAATAAAAATATGTCAATATTTTAATAAATACCTATATTATCTGACTGAACTTCGCTCAGAATCGTTTTTTCGAATACAATGGTTTATCATTGCATTCAAATTCGAATTAAAATTAAACACTATGATTGCACACCTGTATCCCTTGCTTTTTTTTTATTATTGTTATTTATATCGATTATTTACGAGAGAAGTTTGATAATAATTATTTACTGTTCACATTACATCACAATAATTGGCCGTATAGTTTCCAAAGTAGACAGAAACGTATTAGATACTAAATGGCGTTTCTCAAAGTTTAACGCAATTAGTGTTTGAGTGGTGTTGATTAATTTAGCGTTTGCACTTAGCAAAACGGAATAGTTAGTGACAATTAATATATTATATCATAATAATATAATGAATAAATAGTCGTATATTTGATAATTCATACAAGTTGAATATGTATGTTGTAAATTTTTTTTTATTCTCATACGGATGTATTGTCGTATTGAAATTATTATCACTTATCAGTTAATTTAGTAATTAAATTACTACAATTATAATAATTGTAATACTATTGATTTAGACGCTGAGAGACAAATATTCGAAATAATATACAAATAACTATGAAGTCTCCCGAATACTAATATAAAGGGAAAAGGGATGATATTTGCATTGCTAGAGCAAATTCAATTTTACCAGGCTTTTAACGATATATTTCATAAAATTATACAAAACTACTTAAAAATATTCCCCATATTAAATAAAAAATTATATCTTAAAATTATAATTAACTATATTATGTGATATTGTACTAAATACACATTAATACATTTTTATAATATTATATAATATTCGGTGGAATATATCATATTGAAATGTATAGAAATTAAAATTAAAATTATCAATATTTTAACATTCTCCACACACCTTAATTTTTTATTTTATACTTCTTGTGTGAAGTGTGATATACTGAATTATAGCACAAAAAATATATTGGGAATTTATTTAAATTATTATTTTGTTTAACCGGTCATGTTGTGTTATTATTTTAATAATATTAAGTTTATGTTGTTTTCAACGATATAAACTATTAATGGGTATAATAATTAGATTTTTCATTATTATTAAATAATTTCCTGTTTTGTAAAAATTATATTAAGTAATTCTTAATTTTATTATATTTTTAATGCAGCTTCTCCACCGCAAAATAAGGTTGGCCAGCTGCATATTGTGGTGAATCGTGAATGAACCTATTGCCCTCTTTAATATCCCTAGTATTATTTAATAATAATTATTATATTAAAATAGTACCGACCCGCATAAAACGCATGTTGTGTGATATAATAATAATAATATTATGTAAAGGCACTAAGGTAATATAATTTTCTCGTCAAAGGAATATTAATTATATTATAATTCTTGAAGCTATCTCTTAATACTTACCTTTTTACTCGGTACACCTTTTGTGATATGTGCATCATATTATATTTCACAATAATTCGTTTGAGTAATGTTTCATTAGCTATAGTTTTAATTGAAAAAAAAATAAATTAATGGCAAAGGTATTATAGCAGTAATTGTAGTTGAGTTTCAATATATTTGGATATGTATCTATCACTAATAATAATTAGATGTCTTCACTTAAGTTAAAATATGGGAGTAATGATCCAGATAAATATTTTGTTGCATGTAACAATAATATTATCTTAAAATAACTTTAATAATAAAAACTAATAAAAACAATTACAAACAATTGTTATTACAAACAATTTGCGTACATATTTCGGTAATGATTAGTTCAATACTCTAATTAAATAGTTTATCCTGAATAATATTTTGTTATTTAAAATTTTTTTCAAATTTATTGAAATTTATTTAATATTATTTGGTAACATTATAAATATGAATTAAAAATATATAATTTTAAACATGATTTTAAAATATTATGTTTACTGCATAATAATATACTCGTATTTAATAATAATAAAAAAAAAATAGAATGTTAAAACATTACTTAAGTAAAACAATTTACAGTATAAACCAAATTTATTTTTGTGTATACAGGTTAAAAAATATAATCAAATACACAATCCTTTTAAGAGCAGTGATTTTTGGCAAGGATAATATTTCTTATTCAATACGTTGTACAGAAGTTACTTTATTTATTCAACATGATATTGAAAAATATTTTAAATTATAACTATTTCCATAGTTTTAAATATTACCTAGTTTACAAACTAAAATACATTATATAGTTTTTTCATAAAGTTAAATGATTATTAGCATTCATATTTTGGATTTCGAAAATTGAATTTTGTGTTCGTGTATAGAGTGAAATTTTAAACATTTTAATTAATTTGTAATTACATATTATATTCAATAAAATAGTTACCTACACATCATTGTTATTTAAGTATGTAAATATTATGAAAGCTACAGGTAAATTGATAAAAATATAGTTTACTTTTTTAATGTAAAAGTTGATATTGTATTTAAAATAAATGAATGACATACTTTTATAATTCACAATCAATATTGATCGCATTGCATATTTTGTAACATTAGTAGGTTAATAGTTTAATACTTTTATTTTAACATACACATATATATATTAGTATTTTGACCACTGGAAGAGAACCAATAAGATAAAGTAACTTTATTTGGCAACATGTTCGTATTTTGTTCTTAACTTGGCACTAAAAGATTGACGCCCATACTATCGACAAATTAATTTATCTAATATAAAATCTAATTAAAAAAAAAAAATAACTATAAAACTATCACTTAAATATTTACTAAATCATATTAGATTGAGTAAAGTAAATTTTTTTTAGAAAATGTGTTGTATACTTCTACAATATGCACAAAATATTACCAACAACTTATTACTATGTACACAATTTTATAAAATATTTAGAATGACATTAAAACATATTAATTAATATTTATGATAGGTACAGAGTAACGTTGTGTTATGTTTTATACTCTGGTAAAATATTTATTTATTTATTTTATTTTTTTATAAATTAAAATAAATTACTAATTTTTTTTATATTTCTTATTATAATGTGTTATATTATATTATAATAATATTAATTATTTATAATGAATAAATATGAATATGAGATAAACATTTTTGACGTTAAATTTATTTATCAAATAAGTAGATATCAGTAGGTAGTAATATTGAGATGTGCGAATTCTGTTATGGTTATTAATCAGCTTAATACTTTGTACGTATATTTTCGCATTTTAAGTATATTTTAATGTAGACCTCATAAAATTATTATAAAATATATAGTGTTAATAATTTTAATATAAATAAATCTATTTCGTGCTTTTATATAAAAACCAAAATTTCAAGGGAAAATCTAAATAAAATTTTATTACATTTTATTATCTTTCGAGATATGGTTCTTATGAATATTATTATAAATGATTGAAAATCGATTAGCAAAAGGCCTACAACTAATTTAACTTTATATTAAAATATTAAACGTTATAATTATTTAAATGAAAATTAATTACATAATATAACATATCTGTTTCCTTTTCCTAAAAATATATTGACGATATTAAGAATTTAGGTACAATAATATTGTAATATTATTAAATGATAAATGAATTAAATTATTTTGTCAATATTATAATGTTTATATTGCTTAGCAAACAATGTGTTTTATAACATTTATATCATGATCAATTATAGTTTTTATTAACAATTTATTTTTTATATTATATTATATTATTATTTAACATTTTGTTGTTAATATATTTTTTTTTTCTGTACCTTTACTTAACTTATTTAACTATGATGTGTGAAATGAATAAAAAAGAATTTCTACTAATAACATCAAAGAATATTAAAGAAAAATATTTACAAAATCAATGTTCAAAGGAAGTAGCTCGATTATTAAAATTAGAACCAATTTTTGATTGGGATATGATAACTGAGATTGATTTGAGCTTTTTAAATATTATTCATATTGTTGGTTTAAGATTACTTAAAAATGTAAAACATTTGACGCTAGCACAAAATAAGATAAAGACAATTGAAAACCTTGATTCCTTTACCAAGTTAGAACATTTAGATTTATCTTATAATAGAATACTGAATATCACAAATATTGATCATATGACAAAATTAAAGTGTCTAAATTTAGCAAGCAATAAAATATCGGAATTAAATAATTTGGATAAAAACACGCAGTTAAATACTTTTTTTATCAATGACAATAATATAAATGATATTAATGAAATATTCTATCTAAAACGTTTTAAATATTTGAAATTTTTGTATGTATCGAATAATCCAGCCACTGATGACACCAGACAAGAAATAATTGACCAATTTCCGTACTTGAATTATCTTGATGCAATAAAAGTTACCGATCAAGAACGGAAATCAACTAATAAACCTGAAGACAATCGTAGTTCTGAAAGTGTTAAATATTTAGATACACAACCAGACGTAACAGTTTTAGCTGAAGCTTTCCTTTACGTAACAGATGGTAGACAATTTATATCATATTTATTTAAAGAAGATAATGACGGCAAAGTACTGAGCCAATGGAATACAACAGTACGTTCAGCTTTCATAACGTATAAAAAACAAATGAATAAACAGGCTGTTTATGTGTACAATATGAGTTTAGAAAAGTATGACTTTATGAAATAAAAATAATAATTGAACGCTAATATTTATTATTTACAGCCTCAAATTGAGAGATGCTAAATATTTTTCGTTTAATATCGTATATCACAAATTTAAAAGAGTGTGGACAATCGAATGTCGTGATATAATAAAAGAATATGAAGAGATAAAAACTTTAAGAATGGAATCATTAGAAAACTTTATAAATTATGAGGAAAGTGACGATGAAGATCTAGATAATAAAATAACAAGTAATAATGTGACAACTATTGAAAACAAATTTGACACGCGATATTCTTTTATATCAATTTTTGAGGACGAGATAATACAAATGACAGATCGTTTACATATAATTAACATTTATATGAACAAAACAATCACGGTACTTATTAATAAATTTGAAAAGGTTTTGGAGGATGAATTAAAAATATACTTAGAATCATTAATTCCGCTATTTTTAAACATGAAAGAAATTGAAAGTACATATTCTCAAGTACTGAATGAAAATTTGAAAAATATAATGAACAGAAGTGATAAAGCTATACCTAAAGAGTATATGACATATTTTGAAAATAGGTTAGTTATTTGAAAATAAAATTATTTGTAGACATAATATATAATAATGTATGCTGTATAACAACTGTATAAGAAGTATAAATTAAATTAACGGAAATTTATTTTAGATTTATTATTAGGAATATAATATATTTTCAAATTTTAAGTATAAATAAAAACTAATTAGGTACGTTAAATACGATAAGTTAAATAATTTACTAATAGTTAGTTGTAAATTATAAATATATTATAATATAATATTATAATATTAATTATAAATTAATATTATAATATTAATTATAATTAATTTTTATTAGAAAAATAAATTTTTTTTTTTTTAGAAATGCAATATTACAGGCTGTATTTAAATCTAGCGAAAAACATAACGATCTACTTACCAATCGTGAGGAAAAATTTAATGCCGATGCAAAAAAATGGACTAAAAGGGTAATTAATGATTTAAGATATTCTGAAGTACAAAGATTTAAAATGGTATTTGAAGAAGCTAGAAGCTATCGGGAAAGAGTATTTTCTTGGTTACATTCACTTTTAATGTAATCATTTACTTAATATTAATTAATATTAATTTTAATTTTATTTTCTCTGTGTTTTTTTTTATAATGAAAAAATAATAACTAAAATATCTATTAAAATATAATATGTATTTTGATTAAAATTATCATACGATTGAAATTTATAAATGAACATAAAATTATTGTAATGTGCACATAATATTACTTTTTAATCTGGAATAAATATAATTATAAGCATTTCAAATTTACATCGCGCATCTGAATACATTCAAAATATCCAAGTCTTAATTCTCGTTATTTAATTTCTTGTTATAAAAGAAAGAAAATAAATATTGTAAAAAATTGTTGCGAGATATTGTTTGGTTGAATTTGAAGAAATTTTTAAATTTTTTAAGGGGGATGTATTTGAAAATTGAAATAAATAAAATAAAATCTAAAATAAATTTATTACCGAAAAAAATCTCAAAATAGAAATTATTGAATCACATTTATACCATAAATTGTAACTATTTTTGAAAAAAATTCTTATTATATTCGCCATTACAAAACTAATACATTTCTCGCTAATCACTATAATCGTTAACATTTCTTAAGCAAACCTCCTTTAAAGTTATTATAATATATATTAAAAGCTTATTGATCTTTTATAATTTTATAAATATCACAATTGTAAAATTTGTGACGGACTGATATTTCATAAATAAATTTATTTTTATTTTATTTATTTTTTAGTGGCAAAATAATATTTCATTTATTGTGTGCTTATAATATGATAAAGAGAGATTTTTTTTTTAATTAATATTTATAATAATAATAATATCTCGAGGTCAATATAAATAATATAAATTGCATGCATAATGAAATAATGTCTTCGCTTAAATATTGGTAATGGATGTTATTTTGCTATGTCAAATCTGTTCAAGTCAAAATTTTTGTCTATGAAAGCTAAAAAACATTAAATACAACGTGTCTCAGACCAGTTGTATCCTACGCTTGTTGTATCTAGGCTACAATAGCAGGAGATGAAAATTGACTAAATATATTTGAAAGAAAGGAGTTAAGGAAAATGTATGGTCCTGTGTATATTCGGATACCTAAGTGTAGGAGAGAATGTCAAACGAGGCGGTGTAGAAATTATATAGAAAAGGAAGTATAGCACAATTTGTAAAAGGAGCAAGATTGGAGTGAGCAGGCCATGTCTGGAGAGCTGACAACAGTAATGTCTAGACGGTGCTTGTAAACAAAATAAACATAAAAAAACCACGTAGTAGACCGAAGCAATGGTGGTTAGATACAATCAAAAGGGATAAAAAAAGAGTTCAGATCAGATTGGAATGAAGACATGATTCATGCGTATAATAGAGAGGAATGGAAGAATTTAATATTGACAGCAAAGGGCCTAAATGGCCTATAATGCTTAAAAAAATAATAATAATATTTGTAATATATGTTAATAATATTTTATTTAGGTACCTGATATTATTAAAAAACTATTTAATACCTAACATAATATGGTCCTTCAACAAACATTAATTTATGAAAGATCAAATGATTGTAATTTAATTTAGGAGTTGTATTTAAATTTGTTATTATATCAACTATCATGTATTCATGTATAAAGAACAATTATTTTCTTATTTACTTTCTATTAAACTTTTAAAATTAATACCTAAAACATTTGTTTTATGAATTCTCTGCGAAATAAGTTAAATAATTTGTCAACATTTACAAGATTTCAAACGTTATTAATAAATATTAAATATTCATATGATTTACAGTTATAAAGATAATATTATTAATTCTATCTTAAAAATTGTAATTTTAATAATATAAGAATATTTTATAATAGTATTCTCTATACTATTTATATATTATTTGTTTGCACTACTTGTAATATTAATATATTAAGTAAAAAAATTCTTACATTAAACTAGAATAACTCCATTGTATATTGTGTTATTTATACGTATACGTAATACAATACTTCTATTTGTATTTCATATTATTTATTTAAATTGATGATTATTAAATATGTTCTGTATATTTATGATATAAAATAAATTATGAAAATAATATACACGAACCGCGGTTAAGTGTATTGTAAAAAACGTTTAAATTTTTTTCTCTCTAAAATTTAAATTATAATTAAAAATAATTTCCAAATAAATTTATTGCATTAATTTTGAAATATTAAGATCAATAATTATCGGATTTATATCAGATTTTCTATTAATCTATTATATTATTTTTTCTCTCGAAATTTTTTTATTTAAAAAATATTTAATATTTATAAAATTTTATATTTTTTATCTGAACTATTTGTAGTAAGTGAAGTGTACTACTTTATCTTCTATTCGGTATTATGATTTTAAACAAACAATAAACATTACCGAATTTCTATGCCATTAATTGTATTGGCTTTAGTACGTTGTACGTTAAACAAGTCTATAATATTATATTATTATTAGGTATATGCATAAAAGAAACTATAAATACTATTTTATGTAAATTTGAAAACTAATGAAGTAATGACTAATGAAAGATGTGATAATTATTTGTTTCCAATGATTACATAGAAAATTGTTTTTTCTTTGGATTACGATATGATAAAACCAACTGTTTACTTCAATATTACTATATTATATTATTTTTTATATGGGTATGCTATGTTAAGAAAATTGAATACAAAAAACCAAATTAAACGATTAAATGGGTTGTTACTTGTTACTATACTTATTTAGGCTATAGATTATAGTACTTACGAGGTTAGGTTAACATAACCCTCGTATGTTTTGGCTTTGAACAAAGTAGAATACTGATTGAATATAACAAATCTTTAGTAGATATAGGATACATAATCTCACGATATAATATACGATACCTACCCATAAAATATTTACATAGGTATTTATATTTTATAAAAATGACATGAATAATCATCCCTGTTAATTTATTATTCAATGAATGTTTATTATTATAATAATAATGATATTAATTATTTTTAATATTTTATTAATGCGTTTATTTTTAGAATTTGAAAGGAATTGAATTAATTCTTATCTAAACTTTTAAATTAAGTTAGATTGTATTAGAAATGGTCATATTAGTGTATTATTTTTAATTTTTCTTAATTTAAAAACGTGTGACATTATGTAAATAAATTTATTTAAGTTATTGTTCTATTACTGTTGTAAATATAATATTATATTGTGTTGATAAATAAACAAATTTAAAAATAATAAAACATAATTGAGTGAATACCAGAATCTTGAATTAATCAAATAAAGTAAAATGTATTAGTTATTATTTATTTTACAATCTTACGTTTTCCCATACAAAAATGATAATATAGGTCAATTAAATCGTAATATTTAGAAGAATATTTTAAATATACTAAATATAATGAGCCAAACCGCATGTATATTTTCATATTAATAAATATAAAATTACAATCATATAATAATATAATAATTATTCCAACTAATTACCTATGTTAGTATATTTATAGTAAATACTATAAAGTATAACTAAGTAATTATTAGTAATACACTAATATATTATATTAATTCAGTCATTATTTTATATAATTTGTGTATGAATATTACAAACTTAAGTGTTCCATAAAGAAATATAATTTACTATGGATATAATTATGGTTTTTATTATTTTATGGATATTTTTGAAATAAAATTTTCTTGTAACTTTATTAGTTAAGGTACTTACATACATAAAAGTAAATACGTTTAACGTTAATATTTTGTTTCTATACCTACAATAGCGTAAAATTGTTATTAAATTTAATTATAAGGAAAAATTTTAATAGGTTAGGTACATATTAATATTTTATAATATATTTTTATTTCAATAAATATTAATTATTTATATATTTTACATTAAAATTAATTAATAATAATTATACAAGATGGTTGTGCATTTCAAATAATATTAAACACATTATATTTATATAATAATATGTATAAAAAGAGTACAAGACGCACGTATATAATGTCACCAGTCACTGGTTAAAAATTATTTGTGAGTATTCAATAGATATTGCAGTGTTATTACTCATTAGAAACATAAATTGATTAAATAATAATTTTGTGTACATATATTAAAAACTTAATTCGGATTATTTTTACGAGTGGTTTTTGGATGTTTTAATTAAAGTAAAACGCAGCATGCGAAATGGAAAATTAATTAAAATATAATCTTCGTAAGTATATACTTAAAAATAACAAACAAAATATATGAATTTACGTAAAAACTTATACAGATATTAAATATTATTATATATACTCCTTCGTGTTATAAAATAAGACCAAAATAAGAGCCAAAAGGGGGTTGGAAATGACCTAGAAAAAGCTGGATGATAATATGTGATGTTAAAAATAAACATGATTTTTCTACATTATGCCTTACTATACTGAAAGGTATTACGTGTATACAAAAGCCAAAAGGTTTTCATTAATCAAAAAGGATGATTTTCTGGACTAGTGTAAATATAAATTTGTTTACGGAGTGGCGTACGCGTTTTGTCTTCGTGTACCTTATTTGTAGGATTACCTGCTTAGATTTAAGAATAACCTAATGGAAACTTGTGAAACGTCCGTTTAAGTACTTGCGGTAAACGCAGAGTGCGAAACACTCGCCAACTGATAGCATTGGACATGGATATAATAATATATTGGATACAAATAATGTATCCTACTTCACCACATAGTAAATACTATATTTAAGAACCTATGTTTTCATGTATATTTACTGTTTTTTAGTAGTGGATACATAATATATATTTAGATATATAATGTAGAATTAAAAAAATAAAAGGGTTGGCAAAATTTTTTTAGTATTTAGTATTTACACGGAATAGTAAAACGAACACGTGTTATATTAATCCGAAAGAAAATATTTTAATCTGTTCTAATTCGTCGATTATTACATTGTGAAAAAACACGCGTTTGAGATAAAAAAAAAAAAAAAAAAAAAAAAAAAAATGAGAAACTCATAACGGATGCTACGAAAGGTATATAATGTACAACGTACAAGTATATCTCGAAAATTTATATTTAAACGCAGTTCGAATACTTACTTTACAACGTGTCTATCAACGTGAGTTTTCAGTAAAAAATGATTTGTGATTTGGATTTTATAATCGAATATTCATATGGTAATTTTTATAATATTAAAAAAAAAAATGTATGCACCAAATACGAGTAGTATATTGCTTTACTATAAGTAGGTATCTACCTATAATAATATACGCGTATAATAAATACAAATTTCACATCCACTTAGTGAAATCGATACTTTCATAAAATTGATCCATCATATTGTAAAAATGATAATTTTTTACGTTAAACGAACAATTTTTTTACCTTTTAGTAGACGAGTCTATATTTATCAATACTGTAATGAAATTTTTATATTATTATATTTAAATATTTAAAACCTAAATAGATAAGTAATACAAATATCATATAAATATACACGCTAAGATTTATTTTTTATCGTGTATTTAAACAAAGTTGAGAGTTATAGCAAAAACTACAACTATTACATTGTGTATTTTGACTATAATTTTAGACAAAGACAACTAAATAAAATTATCTACCAAAAAGTGCACCCAAATGGGGTATATTTCAATATCCCATTTATAAAAATCGTACTACTATTTCTGCTCAAAATTTGTCTTTATTCATTTAAAAACACAATAATCACATATAAAATCATACGTTTTTAAAGCAGGTACTTATTATAAAAAAAAAATAATAACTAATATAAAATAATTTACATCAATTTGGAAGCGCATTAATTTATAAATTATAAATACATATCAAATTTTCAGCTCAGTGAATTAAAATTTGTATTTGTTATTACTTACAGCAATATAATAAAAATATCATATTTCATTTATTTCATTAAAAAAACCAAATTTTGATTAAATAAAAAAATAATAATGTTGATTTATGTATTTTTTTATTATTTTACTAAGAAATTTAATAATAGGTATAATATAGATATGGTTTTGTGCATTGCTCATATTTATTAATGTTTTCCATAAAATAATATATTTCCCATATTTAAGAATATTAATAACGAATTACGTTCATAATAATATAATGTGTTTGCAGTAGGTATATATTATAGGTAATTGCCGATTGATAACTTCACATTAAAATGTAATAAAATACTTTTGATTTTTTTAAATATAAGTTATATTTTTAAATTTTATATATTATTATTGTCATTTTAACACTATTTAATTTTACTTTTAATTTTAAAAATTTTAATGTTAAATTGAACAGAATAAAAATTTTGCAGTTCATATATTATAATATAGTTATGGTATGTTATATTACACGTCTGAGTAAAAGGATTGTATCTCTATCATGGTATATATATTTGAAACAAAATACGTCTGGGAATATGTCGATATAATATAATATATCTATGTAACACGACGAAAATATATCTACCAAGTCTCAATGGAACCAAATTTATGTGTTTCAATACAGGAGACTTTCGTAAAATCACGTCTTTTGTATTTTAACACTTCGTGATGTCTTAGAACTGAAGCCGATTTGACGGTTTTAAAATGGTACAGGATTTCATCTTACATAATTCATTCTTTTCAGCGATTCTGCCTATTATGTTCGTCGTTCATAGTGTACATATGGATGTCAGACTTTGGATAGATAATTTATTCAACATTTAATCAATATTGACTAGATGTGTGATATTAGTAATCAAATGATTCATATAATATGATATTAATATTGTAATTTTACTGATAAATGCAAGTCAATTCTTAGTAACCATGTAAATGATAATAAAGATAAATTATTAGTTAATTTATAGTATTTGGAATGGTGATCTATATTATATACCCTCTATATTAATAAAAAAAAAATGTACTCGTACCTATTATATTTATATATTGTTGAGAACTACGTCATAAATAATTATGATATTCGTATTTATAAGTTTATTAAATACACAATAACAATAATTATTATTGTTACGTTTATAATTTTGAATTTAATAGATAATTTCTGTATTACTTATTAAATTCATTTTGCCCATTCAAATTGTGATAACAAAATACAATAACTACCTTTAAGTTAACTATTTTATTCCTACATTAATTTTATACCTATGGATAATATTAAATATAATTTATATATTTATGATTAATACGAATATAATATTATTATTGGAAAAAATTTAAGCTATAAATATGCCATATTGATTTCCTTTACTAAAATTAGAATGTATATTCTACTTACAGTGAGTTAAATTAAAAATAATAATATGCAAAAAAGGGTATTTTAATATTATATTTCTCTTGCATCATTTTATTTTCATAGTTATATCGAATAAATACGTTATCATACTGCACAAAATTATAAAAACCAAGAAACGGACGTGCATGGTTCCATGGTTTTGGTGAGTATCCGTATGTCGAATAAGTGGAGCATGAATCCAAGTATTATATTACTTCACTGCATTATTGTAACTCTCATAAGTAAGATTTAGAATGTCGTAGAAAAAATAATATTTATTTTGAAATTTAGTTTTATTCCAAACCTATTAATTGATTGTAGTATTGTGCATTCTTCTCAAATTTTAAGTAAAATGAATTAAATGTTTTTCCTGAGTTGTATTTAAAAATATTTATATTTTATTTATCATAATGTTATTGTTAATCGTAATTAATTATTTAGACTTTTTTTTTTTTTTTTAATAAATAATATAATATAATACTCACAAAATATTATTTTATATATTATATGAAATTGTCTAAATTTAACGACGGTTCCTATTTTTTCGCAAAACATGTATTGTTTCTTTATAAAACATATTGAATTAAAATTTAAAAGGAAAAAACGGTTTGTCAAACATTAAACAACATAAATATGTCTAAAATCTACACTACGCCCCAGTTTTTTAAATTTTATTATCACTGAAATTTTACTTCTGATCATATATCGAATTTATTATTAAAATATATGTTAAAATAAGTTACCGGGACTCAGAAAGTCAGAAGTGTCAAGGTATAACTGCTAATATGAAAACAACTATCATATTAGTATACGCACGTCATTAAAATAAATATTAATTAACAATTTTATTATTATTCTTCTTAATATTATTATATATAGGTATATTTATACATATATATATTTATATTTAAAAATTAAAGTTGTTTCCACCTCGAAAAAATATATAATATCATTTTTATAGTCATAAATTCATTATTATTATTATTTATTTATTATTATTATTATTATTTATTTTTTATTATTATTATTATTATTATTATTATTATTATTATTATTATTATTATTATTATTGTATACCTACATCATTTGACACTTATGCTTAAGCAGAAAAAAATCCAGACGACAATAAAAGAAAAACACATTATCAAGTGTACATAATATATATTTTAGGTTTCACTAATAAAATGCCGGTTTCATTGCAAACATTTATTTAGTATTTCAAGTAGCCATAAACATTTTCTTAGACAATATATATACTTTCCTGAATAACAATAAAACTCTTATACACGACATCGGATAAATTCTGTCTATAAATTAATAGTATAGGAACTTTGATATTGTGTGTTTACATCATTACATCAATAATAAATTTATCGGTCGAAGAAAATAGTATTTAAATGTTCAATGTGTATTTCAAGTGCCAAAATTCTTTATAATATTCTTTTTACTTTTCTTTTATGCTTTTAACATTATATTGTTACTCACACGCACACGAACGCACACATAAACACACACACACACAACAGAAGAGGAAAGAAACAGAAACGTATATAGCTTCTATCGATTTTCTATAACTTACAACACACAAATATTCACAAATTCAAGTAGGTACCTACAACAAATTTAACTGTAACTACTTCGTAAGAATTTAAACGATTTCAACACGAACTGGGTTAATAAACGTTATTTCATGTGTATTGTAGTAGGTACCTACCTATTAATAATGATAATGGTGTTGATATTGTATTATTTTATATATTATAATTGTATTAATTGAAAAACATAATAATGTATAATATATAGTATACTTATATGGGAATTTAAGATACATCCTGCGTGTGATGTACGTGATTTATTGATAAGTCTGTTCGTTTTCAACTAGTCTTGTCCTTTTCACACGAACAGAACCAAAGGGCGTTCATTCATCTTGTTCGGTCAGGACAATATAAATTAGTTTTGTTTGAAAATGGAAAGGAGTTTATCAAAATGACATAACATTTTATTATATAGTAAACCGGTAAAATTGAGAAAAATAACTTCGCGATACGACGGACGATTGAATTTAACTGATATTATTTTTATTTAACAAAATTATATATGAATTAATAAAAAATAATAACATCAATGGAAATTGTCTTCAATAATTAAATAATTTTTATATGTATAGGGGTGTAGTGAGTTTTTGAAAGACTATCTTATTTTTTATAAAATGTTATCAAGTTATAAATTAAATTTATACTACCTACGATTATTTCCATTCGGATTGTTATTAGTAAATTCTATACAACTTAAAACATACCTTTATAATTAATATATTTATAAACAATCAAGATCACTAGAGTTTGTAATGATTTTTTTTTTTTATATATTCTATTATAAAAATAAAAATAAAATCGAGTAAAATCAAATTTCATATATTACATTATTATATTTTATCGAAAAATATTATGTCTTAATAAAAAAAATATATATATATAAATATAAAATCGAAATTACTATAGACTTATAACTTATAATAATAATCATATATATAATATTTTCAAAAATTTATGTCAAGTTATATATTTTTATAATAACATATCGGATTTCAATCTAAAATATAATAAACGTATAATTTGATTCTTTTTCTCAGAAGGAAGTTTAATATTAAAGATTTGTACGTTTCGTATTTATGGTCGCAATATTTTTTTTTATATTTTATACGCTTACCCGTATGCGTTTAGTGTGTAAAACAAAGAAAGAATAGCGTGTATAGTTGGGAAAGAGCGATGCGTATTTATACAAGAAAATTATAATAAAATTTATTATTCTAGTCATCGATAGTTATAATAATTGTTAATAATGTGCAAAGTAGCGAAAAATAATTTTAAAAAATGAAATAAAATAAAAGCGAATTCAAAACAAAAGTTGGTTAAGTTATTTTGATGAATAATATTAATGAAATATATTTGTATTAAGTTTTCAACGAGATGAATAATAATAATTGTTCTTTTCATTTCTAAAATCAAATACTTATGATGTGTATTACACGAATTGCGTGCCATATCCATAAATTTTAACTGTCATGTACTTTCGTCGCATAACTAATAATCAGCACGTTTGTTGTAAAATATGTTAACTTTGTAATTATTAAAAAAAATATATAAAAGTTTTTTTTTTTTTTTTTTTGTTTAATTTCGTTCCCAGGAAATTTAATGTACAAAATCGTATAAAATTATATTGGATATTGTAGTAATAGCGAGTAAAGTATTAAGTATAAAAATGTTCAAAACAAATAAATTTATAGATAAAACGAATAATTGTAATCGCATTATGTGTACCTTTATCTTAAATGTATTTTATTAAAAAATCGAGTAACTTCATTTAGTTCTGTAAAAAGAAAAAGGAAACGCTTACTCGGTCTTCTTCTGGATTAAAGTAAAATTGTAGAACAATTTAAAATGTGTTATCATAGAAATTGTTATTATATTTATTTACTTTGATCGGTGTTTTCTATTTTTCAACAACTATAAAATTTTACTACGAATAGGTAAATATTTTAAAATTTGATTTGTTATTTGAACATGTATTATTTAACTTATCTTATCAAATAATAAAAAGAAGACTGATATTTAAATAATATAATATTATTATCATACAATTTTATAATCGTCAACGTAATAATGACAAATAATATCATATACCTATAATATCAAAATATAATTTAATTATAATTTATATAGAAAATTGTTATTATTAATTATACTTAATCGTTAAGAACAGAAATTTTCAAACTATAGGCTATTGACCAAAAATAGGTTATGTGAAATATTTTGATAGGTTGAAATTAGTTTTAAGTAGGTACACTCTGTTATTAAGAATGTAATTTTGCATCAATATAATATTATAATAATTCCTTCATAGGTATGTAAAAATCCCCGGGAATGAAAAACTTAGACTCTAAGGCTAATAAAGCAATAATATCACAGTCCTCTAAAAAGATCATTAAAATCACAACACCTGATATAATTAATAACATAAAACAGTTAACAATGGTCCTTTAGCAGAACAATTAGAGTAACGTACCTTTATCTAACAAACTCAGAAACATAAAACCTTATATCCAAAAATTGAAAATTCTCTCAGATATTTTCAAAAGAGAGGAAGTAGGCATTACCCGAACGAGAATAGGACATACCCATTTAACCCATGTATACCTAATCAGCAAAGGACCGAAACCCACGTGTGAAACATGCAGAGTCTATCATAAATCAAACAAATAATGATCGACTGTCCAAAATTCGCAGAATCACCTGAATCAACATAATCAACAACCCTTTTACAATCCAACGAGCCTTTAATGATGACAACACCAAAGCTATTCTTAGCTTTCTTGGTAAAATTAAAATATTTAATAAATTGTATTGTAATACACTAATAACCAATGTAAACATTTTAAATTTCACCAGTCATAACTGTTTAATACATTAGCACATTACTTACCTATTTGTTTAATTTAGTAGGCAAATTAGTAATTGCCATTGTTGTTGAAGCCTTAAATCAATGAAAAAAAAAATATTATAATAAATTAACCTCTAGAGTAGTTTAGATAAAATAGTTAAGAGAAAGAAAATTATTTGAAATTAATTATTAAAAATACAATTTTTTCAAAAATTGGTTTAATGGCAATGAGAGGAATAGGAATTATAATAGAATATAGCCGAAATATTAAAATAATAATAAATAAGTTATCAATTTAAGCATTTTTATTAACATACCTATATTTTTTTTTATATATAGGTATATACCTATAAACAAACGAAGAAATAAAATCAAATTGTATTATGTTATATACAAATGTTTAATATAAGATAAAAATGAAACAAAAGTTAAATTAATATTTAGTCTCGTATAATGTATAAATATAATAAGTATGCAATACAAGTATAACATATTATAATATAATATGTAAGTTTTGACTTTGAGATTCAATTTCCATAAAATTTAATCCAAAGAAAAATATGACATTATACGAATATCCAATTATGTAAAAAAAAAATAATAATAATAATAAATAAATAAAAAATAATACATATATTTTTTTTAGTTTAATATAAAAAATAAATTAAAAGCATCCAACTTTGTTTTATATTTTATTATATTTTTTTCGAATTCAATCAATGATAAATATAATAAAGTATTTATTATTATTATTATTATTATTATTATTATTATTATTATTAGTATAATTTTTATCATTATTAGTTACTTTTGCAATCAAATATTTATAGTTTTTAATCATCATCCCTTGTAGGATGGTGTTATTATGTTGGCAACCATAAAAGTTAAATTAAAATATAAAACTCACTTAAAGTAGAATAAAGTATATGTTACATTCAAATTACAATTTATTTGTCATCATTAATCTTTATTATTTAAAACACAATATTATATATTTTATGGTTATAAAATATTATTTTATCTATAATTTGGATTATGTAAAATTATGATATTGGAAAAGTCTAAATTCCAATTTATAATATATTTTCAGGGTTAGTGAAATATCGTGACTAAATAAATATTAGCTTGTCTGTAATTATTGGTTAATTTATAAATATCACACATATTTTATATTAATTAAAATATCCTTGATGAGGTTAATCATTAAATAAAAATAATCAATATTATACAATCATAAATTAATTTTTTTATTATACTTTTTTGACGTCAGTGCAATACTTTAATCTTATAAGTATTTAATGTTTTTATTTAACGACCTTAGGTATCAATATACGCAACTATATAGTCGTGACAAAATAATAGCCCTACCTATATTTTAATATTTATAAAAAAAAATTCCATAAAAAATCAACTTATATAATTACTATAAAAATTGTGATATTGCTTTAAACAGAATTATAGGTTTAATAAATAGAGATTAATTTTAAACTAACTTAATTGCTAAAAGAATCTTACCTTGGATTATTTTATAATTTATTTTTAATAACATCGTAAAAATATAAATATAATTATATCAAATTCAAGTAGAATTTCTATCGAACTTTGTTTTCGTTTCGTTTACATTAATGGCATTGTATACAAATAAAACTTTTATTATTATTTATTTATTTTGTAAAGGAATAATAATTGTTGATTTAATGTTTAAATGTTATTCGAAATGATTTTTAATTAACAATTAATACAATTCATTTAATTCAGGTTGATTTATATGCAATGAAATTTATTCGATAAACAATTTTTGCAAAACTGTTTATAACGGGTTTCAGTAATTTAAATTGTTCTTATATGTATATTTAATTAATTAATAATTTAGATTAATATATTTATATATATATATATATATATATCGGTATTAATAATTATTATTTAAAAAGAATAAAAAAAAAAAATGTGCACTTTAATGAATGATAAGATTTTTAATTATCTAATACAATTCAATTTTTGTATTCCTTATACAGATTAGTTGCCATTTTCTACCTACATTATTCTAATAATACCAATTATTAATTCAATCTGGAAAAATTCAAAATTAAATTAACGATTAAAATGGCATTTGGTTAAAAATATTCAAATTATTAGATAAGTACCTATAATTATTATTAATTTATTTTTATAAAAATAATTTTATTTGTTTAATGAAAAACAAATGGTTTACATTAAAATGTCTTTCAAATATAATTCAGATTTTATTATCTTTTAAAGAGAAAACGTCTATTTTAAATTTAAATATTTAACTGTGTTATGACTTATAAACAATAATGGTCGAAATGGGTCAAATTAGTTGGCTAGTTATTTAATGAAAACTTAATATTTTTATACATTGCAATATAATATAAACTACAAAGTATGAGTAATTAGTCTCCCCGACAAGTACTTATTTTAATTTCTTTTTATTTTGTAATATGTGATTATATAGTAAAATCTTAAAATTAATTCATACTCGTATAAAAATTTCTGTCATTGCCTTTCGTATACGAGTACGTTGTGGGTGACACTACAAATTTCAATATAAAATAAAGAGGAGGGATTCAATATTAAGAGTATAACAACTGAAGGGATTGTGTTTACTAAAGAAAGTAGCATCCCTCTGTATTCTCTCTCCTCCAATTGCTTTTAAATATACAAATCGTAATCCAAAGAATTTTGAAAAAACATTTATTATAATCTATTACGGTACAACGTGCAAATAAGTATGTTTTTTTTTTTTTTTGGTTACACTCTACACTCTGTCTTAAGAATGAATAATGATTATACAATAATAAAACGAACGAAAGAATATAATTATAATATCACGCTTATTTTAACATTATTATTTATTTTAATTGATTTGACAATTTAATGAATGTAAAATATTTAATTTATTTAATAATATTCATTTAGTTGTTTGTATCATAATAATTGTTTAAGTTCGTAAGAAGATTAAGAAAACTTTTTTTTTTTTTTTGGTCCACGGGAGAAAATAAATATTTTATGTTATTTCTATAGTAGAGGTACCTATTTTGTATGATGTTATTCCAGATGTTAGAGATAATTATTACGGACGCGAGAGCTCCATTTATGAGATTTATTTATTTGGAAATAATTTTCCTCTGCTAATACTAACGTGCGTACACGCGCGTATAGACACATCGTAAAGTAGAACGAGAAGAAAAATATATTATTAAAATATGTATATTTGTATTACAAAATTACTTTATTATAAAATTAACGTATTTCTTGCTTTTACGTATATACGCGATCCGTAGTTTAAATTTACATCACATTCCATTTTAATCGTGATCCTTTTGATGAAATTCATGACAATATTGAAGTATACATTTCTTATATATAATAGCATATTATAGTGCGGAATTTTAAGAGGCTTGCTTATACCTACTTATTTTATAATAAAATTAAATCTGTTATATTGTTATATAATAGATATATTATTTAATCTTTTATTATAATAAATCAACTAATATGGGGTAATGTTTAATATAATATATATATTTAAATACAATTTAATCTTTGATTTCATTAATAATAATAATAATAATAATAATAATAATAATAATAATAATATTGTAAATAATCGACATAATAATTGTATTTAATTTTTAAATTTAATGATAATAGTTAATAATAAACAAAATTAATAATTTTTTAATAGAAAAATATTCGTAGTTTATACTTACTAAAAAGAATCTGTTTATCTGTCTTTCATATTCTGAAAATAATTAATTAAAAATAAGTAATTAGATATTTTTACTATGAAATTAAAATTTATTTTATTTCATTCGTCCGAATATTAAGCATAACATACAAATATCGGACAAAAAACAATAATTTGAATAATATATTATTATTGTTACTTCTATACAATTAATATATTACCATGAATAATAAATTCTCGATTGATATCATGATAATACTACATTATATACCATAAATATTCTTGAAAATCTGAATAAACTTTTATAATATTATTTATTGACACGTTTGTTTCGAATTAATCTTATATTATGTACCTAATTTATAGATACATAATAGATAATTTATTAGTTTTTTTTTTTTTTTTTAGATTTAGGTAAAATCTTTTTTTTTATATTCAAATAAATATACCTTTTATTTTTATATTTTATAATACAAAGATTTAAAAGTTTTAATGTTTTAGGTACCTATTAATAATTTTATCTTTAGATTATTTGTAAAATTATACCTAATAGATTTTGGTAATTAGGTATATTATAATAATTGTGTTTCGTGTATTTAAACCACTGTATTTTTATTATTTTTCTTTATATTTACATATACCTATAACTACAACAATATTATAGAATGCTACCTATGCACTTAGGTACCTCTAATTTAATGGAAATGTTTAATAATAGTTTTTTGACGTATACAATTAAATATATCACGTTATTATCCTATTTCAGTATTTGAAAAATAAACATGTTCATAAATCATATATTTTATACGGCAAATAGCATATTAAAAATAATCTACAGAGATGAGTTTGTAATAATATAGCAATATACAATTTTGCGCTTATAACGTGCGGTTCATTCAATAACAACGGTCGATATAAACTTTTCGGAGTAATCCTCCCAAGAGAGATATCTTTACGATTTGGTTGTACATTTTATATTAAGTATTTCAAAGGGAGCGTATGTCTAGGTATCGTATCTTATATTTGTAATATAAAATAAAAATGGTTTCGGTGTCATTGCACGTTTATTGAATGCTCTTATATAATAAAAGTCGTTTAATAAAGGTGTTTCAATGGCGGTACCTTTGGGAATTCAAGGCATAAAGAATTACCGGAGATCATATTTTCAGCTCAACGATGATAAATATAATAAAATGTAATTATTTATTCTTTAAATCGATAATATTTTATATTTAGTTTAATTTAAAATTTTCGAAGTGATTATATAACACATATTAAAAATGTTCTAAATACAAAAGTAGGTGGTATAAGTACCTACCTACTATTATCTATCGGAAATTACAAAATGATTGCATATTATGTAGACCTTATCCTGATTTTTAATATTTAAAGGAAATTGATATCGTTTGCAGATTTTTTTTTTTTACACAAAATATGAAAAATTAATACGCAAACATTGTTATCGTTACAAAATATTCAAATTAATCATTATATTAAAAATAACAATTTATTAACTACAACAACTTTATGTAATATTAAAATAATTATTTGTTTATTTAGAAATTAAAATTTTTAATCACGTTTGATTATTTTATTGATTACTAAGATTTAATTAAAATTACTATTGAAGTATGCAGTTTATTGCCACTGAAAACTCTATATTTTGTAACACTATGCTTCGTTTTTATTATTATCACATAATTAATAAATATTATATTATTATTATGTCTCAAAAATTGTAATATAATATAATTTAAGATACAAGTTTTCCTATGATGTATATATAGCAATACAGATTCAATTAAGACATTTATTATTTCATTATAGTTGATTTATAATTTTTTATTATAAAAAGTGAACAATTTTTTTATAAAATAACATATACAAACATTAATTTTTAAATATGTTTATCAATATTCAATAAAATTATTATGTATAATAAAAGCTAGGTGTACTAAACTTCTAATTCATATTTTATAAATACATTTTATCTGCTGTGACCAAAATTAATAATATTTATTATCATTCAAATATATAATATTTAGGTACATACTATTTAAACCTTTTTTAGTAAGTAATAAAATAATAATTATTTTATATTACCTACAAAAAAAAAAAAAATCATTAATCAATGTTTTATGATATGGATTAGGTATAATGTCAATTCATTTTGTGAGTTCAAAATTTAATTTCACTCAAAATTATTTTTAACAATAATATTAGAATTAATTAATTAATTAATAGTACTATATATAATCCGGTATATTATTAAATTTATAAAAATTTAATTTAAATATTATTACTATATTTTCATAAACTATTTTTGATTACGATGAAAATACAGGTGTAATTTAACTTTACGAAAATCCATATGAATTTAATTGATGTTAAATTTTATTTAATATGATAATATGTGTTGATTGACTTCAATGCAATTTTCATAAACTGGTCACTGGTATGTGTTATTTATACACAAAACCACATGGATGACAAAACCAATATTTTCATTAATTACAAATTATTCGTCAGTTACTCATGTTGTCATATTAATATTATCAAATCGATAATTCTGTATACCTGGGTAATATTAATATTACTTCAAAGGTTTCGCAAAGATAATAATAATATTACATTTCTTCAATCATCAAACATTAACAGAGTCGATAATAATTGTAATAAAATATTTAAAGGCCCTCGTTTAATTTGAATCCAATTTAATTGTATTCAACAAATACCCCATATAATTATAAAATAGTATAATACGATTATTGTACAAATTATTATATTACGATTAGTATAATAGTATATCAGATAAACGTTGTCACATTCGATCACATGACAATGTAAAGTGATTAGAAACATTTACAATTACGTTTTATATAATGATATAAAGCACATAGTTGACAGTACCCGGTTTAAGTTTTGTGAAAGTGTTGTATACTATTATAATCCATTTATAGTATAGTCACAATGTACATTCAACAAAACAAGTTCAATTTATTCGATTATAATATAAACCATGTTATATTCGATAATGTGCTAAAATAGGTATTTTAGAGATTTAAATATTAGTATTCATTGATATTGTATCCATCATAAAATATGTGTTTACCCCTTTTTTATATTAATGTAATGGGAATATATTTTTTTGATACATAAATAATAAAATGTGAAAAATTGATTTAGAACATTTGAACGTTGAATCTAAAAAGAAACTAATTTCTTCTCTTTAATTTTTTTTCTTTTAGTTTTTTGAGAATAATTATTATTCATTTATGCAATTTATAAATACTTTTTAAGATATATTATTTAGCAATATATAATAATATTAGACAGTATTTGTATGCATTTCAATTGGTTTCTGAATATAGATCTCATTGTACAATTATTAATTAAAATTGAACCATTGGTATGTTGGCATGTTGGCCAAAATTTAATTGAATTTTATTTTATACAATTTATTTTTTTCAATATTGACGTAGGTTACAATAGTATCATAATAATTCATTGAAATATAGGACCCACAATAAAATAATTAACAATTTAACGGTCAATTTTATTTTATTATTATAATAATTTTTTTTTTCAATTATTTTCCAAATAATATTAAATTAAAAATTATCAATAATATTTTACAAGTTTATTGTTTAAACACAGATAAAAAAAAAAATATATATATATATATATATAATATTTTATCAATGCCAATAATTCATAGTAATGGTCAATGGGAGAATTCATTTTATTATATATTTATATTATTATAATAATGTACACACCTATGCGAGAAAAATTTATTGCTATAATAATCGTTGGCTGACCCCATAATATGTAGTATTATACGATGACCACTGAGTTTGACACATTTCCGAAAATATGTTAATAATACCATAATATTATATATGATAATATATTATGCGATGATATTTAAGGGAAAGTTCGAACTCGGTATGCGCGGATAAAACAAATATGAAATTTATTCAGAATATATTTTATCTGCTTGCATTCAACATCCGATGAAATAATAATAATAATAATAATAATGGAAACGTAAGTTTGTTTGAATGATGAATGAAGTTAGCATATAACAGCTATAACTCAAATTCATTCAATTTTAGAAATTGAATCGTCAAGTAAACGGAAGGTACAACCCGTATGACTAATATTTGTCTCACGAACAAACTATATATTATATATCATTTCGGGTATGCAAACAGAGCCTCAAAACTTCACGAGCCGTACGGCGCTAACCGGATCAACTTGGAATATTATACTTGTAATTTTCCGACCACTTTAATCATATTTTTTTAAGTTGTTGAACGGTAAATAAAAAATTCGTTTTAAATTGAATTAATTTTATTAATCGAAATAGGTAATTATGTTTTATCAAATTATCCAATAAAGTATTTTGGTGACGTATAAAAAAAATAAAACATGAATTGTGTTTTAAAAGTGTAGGTATATAAATCATAGGTTGTTAAGAGTTCAGTTCCTAGTCAAATTTAAGTCTTGTACACGAATAAAAATAAAATAAATGTTTCAATTGTATTTGTCGTGTACGTGCCAGAAAATTCATTATAACAAGACAATCGATATGACCATTAAGAAGCTTAAGAAGGCACATAAATCTAGTTTAGTGTGCTCAAACAATGTTTCTAACTTAAGAACTTTTAATGTGTCCTTATATTACGTGAGTTGTGCCCTGTTAATATTAAAAACGCAACGCTCAAATTCCACGATCATTTTTTCTATATAGTTTTTTTTTTTTTATCTAGCAATCTAGCATGTGTAAATTTGGAAACGAAAACTAATAATAATCTAAAGTTTAATAATACTTTAAAATCAAAAACTTGTAAAATTGTATGTTGCTACCGAATAGATTATTTTCGAATATTAAACACACACAGTGTAACAAGCTGAAACTAACAATTTATAATCGTGATATCGTATTTCACATAAAACTAAAAATAATATTTTTTTAAAGAAAACACGCACATAAGTTACAAATTCCGTAGAATGGAAAATATTGGTAATAAACAATATTGTAATCTTATATAATATTATAGGTATTATAATAATAACTCATATCAATATAATGTCAGTTAAGTTGTCCAAATTTAAAATACAACAATGATGTAAACACTATTAGATATTATACCCGAATTAAAATTATGCCATAATACTAATTTGGTAAAAGTTTAATTTAAAGGTAAACATTCTAGATCCGATGTTGAATAATTGTTTAAAGCAACGATTAAAATTAATTTTCAAGTTAAACACGTGTATAAATTAATACAATATAATAATAAAACTGTACGGGGGTTTATTTAAAAGTATAATATTCTCGCGTTTAAAATATGAATGTTTAACATTTCGTTGTACGTACTCGTATATTCACAACTTTCATACATATAGTTATTAATTATTATAGTATTACATTCGCGTGTTTACTTCAAGACACGTTTATATTATAAAATATAAAATTATTCTAGTAAGAATATAATATATTATTTTAATCATCCCTATATAGCCGTTCGGTATTAATTTGAGTTTTACATTATGTTGGTCATGCGTATATAAATCATTTTAAGGGTGACCTTTACATTACTCAACGTTTTTTTTTTATTATTATTATTATTATTTGTTTTTCGAGGAAACCATATTCTTATGAAAAACTTCTGAAAATAGTGGTGTCATATTTAAATGGTCCCTGGATACTGCAATGAATTATTTTCTTAAATTTGTTAAAAAAAACAATAGGCACATTTAAATACGTATTGTTTTTTTTTTTTTTTTATATAATATATATAAAATATTTATAATACGAGTAATATTATGTAAATTTACATTTTATACGGTTATAACAACTTTCATAGCATGAACAATAATACGATATCATTTATATTTTTAACATTCATAATAATATAAACAAGTATTTTTGTTTTTTGTTTTTTTTTTTTTTGTTCTACCTATCCGTTAGTGTATTTTTACTGTACCTGTATAATACTTTATCAGATAAAATATTATTTAATATTTACAACGTTATTAATAGTAATTATTATGTAATATATTTACTATATTTGATTGTAAGTTTTAATATTTTTTATGGTATTATACTATATAAATGTATAATAACTATATAATGCTATTTAATGTACTCGAATTATAATTAAATAGTTATTTATTTATTTTTCTTAAAGAACAATGTTTTAGAAAGAATATTGTTTTAATTTCCGGTTCTTTTACAAGGTAACTTTTCAGATTTCTAAATTATTATTCTCTTGAGAAATGGTACAACATTTTTAATAAATATCAAATAAGAGTGATAATATTTTTCACACTTTATTAATTTTTGGACACTAAAAAAAAAAAAAATAATAAGATAGGTACATTAACTTATATTATTTAGGATATTTAGTAGGTACCTACCTAAATTTGGTCTTAAAAATTGTTATTTTAGTTTCCTTTATACCTTTAAAGATAATTTCATATACTAAATAGATTATAATATATTTGCAGCAGTATATTATTATTATAACTATTTCATATTTCGTTTTATTATATTTATATATTAATATTAATTATAAATAAAATGAAATTATTTAAAAAATTTACTACTTATATTTAAATTATTTTTAATTCAATTGCTATTCTTTGATTAATATTTCAGTTCTTAATATTAAATTATTATAGTAAAACATAATGAATATAGAATACAATATGACGTAGTAGTTGGTTAAAAATCAATTTGCATTTAATAACATATTTAATACAATATTTTTTTACTTTTACATAAATATTAATGAAATTATCATAATATTATAATTTGAATATTATAAAGACAAAATTATGTTCTTGGTGATTATGTTATTTTGGATTGTTTTGCTGTGATTATGTAATTAAAATATTACACTGACGTCTGACGAACGAATAGTAAAATTTACACGAATAGTATAATAATCAAATATATTATTTGGCGTTGCATTATACGCAGATTTATAATATTACATATTCACGGATAATGGCAAAAGACGCTTTGTAAAATCCGATATACAAGAATAGTGAAGCGTGTAATAAACATAATAAAACGCGTATAAGTTCCTTCGGGCACAGATCAAAAATGTAAAAGCAAATCTTTAAAAATAATACGCTATATGTACGATAAAAATGTATGCACGGTTATTAAATCATTTTCTAACGGATGAAATTCTGTCGTCGAGCCTCATAATGTTTCCTTTCGCGATTACATTAATTCGGTGTTTCTCTTTATAACATTAAGATATGATGTTTTCGTGTAGTGAATTATTAGCATGCCGAACCATAATGAAAAGTGTGGTAGTATACGGTGCGCAAATCAGGCCACGTATCGACCAGAGGGTAGTTTTAGATAACAGGACGTGATATAGTAATTGAACGTCACACACAACAATTAGCACTTGATTAGGGTAGAAAACTAGGGTGGATATCCACTCGGACTTTGAATGCGAAGCACGCGGCGGGGACGTTCCTTAATCGAAGAATCGTTTACAAACAAACTGGACACGGTTTCATCGTAACAACACGCATAAATCTTACCATTTCATATATTATTGTAATATACGTATACGATTAATAAATTATCCGTAAACCGTGTTGGGGGATGCGCCCGACTGAAGAGAAACGGTTTTTTTAAAATTTAAATAAAAAAATATATACAATATATCACCGATAACGTTCGTGAGAAGGTCCATGTTAAATGCGCTTTTGTAACGTCTCTTAGCAATGGCTTCGAAACGTTTCTTTCATCGATACGATATAAATATTTTTATAATCATTCACTATTATACTTACGTCGATGAAGAAAAAAAGAAACGGAATATTATTAGTAAATAATATATAATTATCGAGCACGAATTGTGAGGGAAGTCGGTTTGAGATAGACCTACCTATAGGGAAAATTATTTTAAACAAAATATATAAACCAACTACGTGTTATTATTTCTACAAGTTATAAGCGTATAAAATCATTAATATTTCATTTTTAAAATAATAAAATTAAATCACCCACACACGTTAAACAATACTGGCTGATAATAATTATGATAACCACACATTTATATGGGTTTTTATTATTAATGAATCAATACAAACTAAAGAGCAAAACACAGACGCATTCATACATACTAAAATTAACTTTAAATAATAATCATAAAAATGCAATGCAAACCATTCGAATTCAACTTAAAATTTATATTTGTATGTGTAAAAACGTTATTTTTTCGTCTTTTAATGCCAGTCGAAGGAAATTTATCTTCAGAAACGACTCAATTATAAATTAAATTAGTTCCTATAATATATGCAATTACTTTTCATTAGGCAATAAAATGTATTCTTATGTGTAAAATAACTTTCAATGATACATAATTTGCCATAAAAAATAAACAAACGTTTTATATTATAATAAAAATACTAATATTAATTATTAATATAGCTAATTTGACAAAAGACATTATTATAATAATAACACTATTTTATTGCGAAAATTCTATAGTTTGTCGCACAGTATTATTATATTATTATCTGAGTATCAACTACTCAAATATAACTACTGTGTGATATAAATCAATAAAATTGATGTCATACATGTTTTTAAATGAATATTGCGTTTCGTGGTATAATTTAGAAAATATTAATAAGTTTATATAGTTTAAATATTATAAACAAAATTTAATTTAACACAATATTAAAATATACGATATTACTATTATATTGTATACAAATGTATACTTATTAATAATTGCACAATTTTTTTAAAAATACGTAAATAAATAAATAAAAATTCATGTAATGTTACACTTTTGAAAGGGTTTGTAAATTTAATTTAGTGACTTATCACTGCTGATTATGTAGGCAAGTGTTATTCTGTAATTTACTATGTACTTCTTATGAAATCATTATATAATTAATTTTAAAATAATGTATTTTTTTATTAATAATTCTCAAAGATTTTTGTCACATCTAATTGTATTATTATTAATTAACAATTATTTATTTTCGAAATTTATCCACATCACATGAAAATAAAATAACTATATAATGTGTAGAAATATGAAATTATATCGTTTTATTGATATGCTACATGAACTCATATTATTACGAAATAATATAAAAATATCACTTTCACAAGAATTTTATAAAAGTGATAAATAAAATTTATTTCAAATGCATAGAATAATACTGATCGTAATCATTTTTCTGCAGACTAGGTATCTATATATAGAATATAGATGCATTTGAAAGTTATAAATATATAAATATATAAATATAAATTCTAGTCTACTTTGTGTAATAACATATCTCTTCAAAATTTATTGATTAAATTAAATTAAATTTATCTGAATTATTATTATTCTACTTCGTTTTTATAATATTCATACTATAATATAAAATTATTTTCAGTTCTCGAGTATCGAATTACATATTTTTTTCATTTTTTTAATTTAATTTAAATTTAAAATAAATAATTTCCCTATTAAAACTTTATATCAAAAACTTACAATTATCATAATATATAATTATTTATATTTGAAAGATAGTAATTTTAACTCATTAGTTTTTAAATTTTGCATAAATTAATTGAAGTTAACATAATATAAATATAACGTTTGAAATCAATTTAATTGTTCATAACTTGTACTGGATGTAACACATTTTTTAATAGCTACATTTTTTTAATTTTAATATATTCAAATTTTATAGATTTGAATATCAATAAAAATATTATAAAAAAAAAAAAAAAAATAATAATAATATAAATAAAATAAGCTTTAGAAAACATATTTATCATCAGTAATAAAATAAAAAATATTAACAATACCCTACGTCATGTAATTTATTATGAACAGTTATACTTTAAATCTTTGATGTTTGAATATAGCACTCGGGTTAAATGATAAAGAAAAATATATTTTATATTTCCCATGTTTGTCATGATATTTATGAAAAATTTTTTGAATTCCGAGAAAGGATTTTCGAGGAATATATACATTTGCCATCTGGTTCAAATGTATCTTTCTCAACGTTATCGGTAAACACGAGAAAAAATATACATTTATATAATATTTTTATTTTCGCTTTCTCTGCAAATATTTTGAGACAATAATAATATAGATGGAATTTAAAACCTAGACTTTAATATGTTTGCATATTATTTTATTGTTTTTAGATAAGCTGATTATATATATTTTTCAAAATAGATGGATAACTGTCGTTATACTGTTGTGTTCTGAAGGTTTAACTGTAATAAACAAATTGAGTTATATAAATTTAATGAAAATCTGCAGATTAAATGGTGTATTTAAAAATTACACTTTACATCAGCTTAAAGTAATGCGTAAACATTAAATAAATAATTCTATAAGATTAATATTAATTAACAGTCACAGTTAAGGACAAGGCAATTAAAACAGTACACGTTTTGTTTTGAGAAATATGTCATGTTATTAATGTGAAATCTAGTGGATCAATTTTATTATTTAACAACAATTTTATAATTTTTATATAATAACTTATTTAAAGGTTCGTTATAATTTACATTAAAATATAATAATTTATTATGAACAATGATATGTGCATTTGATAATATTATTATCATGTTTCAGTTGCTTTTTTTCTTTTTTTTTTTTTTCAAATTAATTTTGAACGTCCCCAATGTCCCATATAATTGCTAGTCATACGAGTTTCAAGTAACAAATTTACATAATTAATTATTTTGGACATTGCAATAATATTATTATGGATAATACTACGAGTTTGTGTATAAATTCCGATAACATCATTATTTGAATAATGCCAAAAGTGACAACTGTTTTACATTAAATTATTGATTTTAGTAGTATAATTTTTATATTTATTACAATATTTTTGCCCTAATTTCAAGAGTCAACAACGAATTAATAACATAGTTGGTAATTATTGATTTATGCATGATAGTTATATGTACTCGTATAATATTATTACATTTTATCTATAATGTAAATTAAATTTATATTAACGAGTTACTATGAAACTAATAACAAAATACGTGTAAATATAAACTATAGGTACCTATTTTGATAATTTACTCTAAATTGAATGCATTTTTTTTTTCTATTATACAAATATATTTATAATATTATATTATTAATAAAACAATTTGTAAAAGTAATAGGTATATATATAATATATTATTTTATATTTACCTATATATTTATTTAATTATTAATTTATTAGATGTCGAAACCAATTACCTATTAAGAGGATTGCCAGGGTGAGTAATAAAAAAAAGATTTCATATCGGTGGTTTTGGCCGATTTAGATAATATTTATTATGTTAAAGTAGAACTATATTTTTTTATGAGTAAATAGAACCAAAAACAGAAAATGTTAGGTTATTGAGGTCATACTATAACTGACGTATACGTACTACGGTGCATTAATTAAGAAACAAAAGTTAATTAATTATAAGGATTGAAATAAATTTAAGTCTGAACGTTTAGTCAAATCTCAATTATAGATACTGTAGAGTGTAGATCATCATTGAAGAAGAATCGGTTGTTCATAAAAAAATAATTTTACTATCGAGCGAATGGTTTGAAAATATGCCTTAGACATACAGTTTTAATTTACGTAACATTTTTTTTTTTTTTTAATTTTAATATGAGTGGCCCACGTTCGACCTTTATCAAGATGAATGCTTTGGCATTTAACATGGTTTTCCGTAGGGATTATTATTTATTATTAAAAGTTCCTGGACCATTCCCATTGAGATATAATAGATAAAAGTAATGCGTAATGATTTGTTTTCATTTATTTTTATTCTCCTGTTGATTGCGTCCGATTTGTAATTTAATTAAGTGTACTATCTTGGAAAATTATATTAGCGCTATAGTTAATATCTGATTCGGCAGAACTGATAACGATTATATTTGTATTATGATAAAATTTCAGACACAAAAATACGAATAATATTTAATTTTACATTGAATATTCAACAAATTGAAAATGTATGATAAATATATTTTATACTATGTAGTAAATATATTATGCATTATATATTTTGTGTTCTACTGAGTATTATATCATAAATTATTGTAGTTAATTATTAAAAGCTTATATGTATAATAATGAAATGTGTTGTTTTATTATAAATAAATATTTTATCTTATTTTTTGTTTCTATTTACAACAGAATAACAAAAAAAATCACACATTACTAATAAATATATTCATTTATAATATTACTTAAATTTGCGTGATAGATTAAAAGTATTTTGTTAGTAACTATTTTACTTTATTGTATATACATTTAAAGTACACCATTTATTTATTTATATATACATAATTTTATTTAAATTTTTGAAATCGAATATAATTTTTTGATAAGTGTAAGTAAAATCGGTGTTAAAATTAATTAAATGATAAAAATTAATAAAATAAAAATGTTATCTATATTGTGTATTATATGCCTGCTAAATTAATGAAATTTAAAATTTAATTTGCATTAAGTGTTCATGAAGTGACTATAGCTATTAATAATTTTGTTAATAGGAAAAACTAAATGAACTTTTGCTTTTAAACTTCTGATCTCGTGCCAAAATTGTAAAAAGTACATGATTTCTCATAAATAAATTATAAAATTAAAAATATATATCTTATATGTGTATATTTTTTTAGAAAAATTACATTCATAAAAATTGTCATTTAAGATATTATATATAAACTTAAAATTTACGTAATTGCTTAACGATTTTAAATGATTACGATTTTCTAATCACTTAAATACAACCTATAGAAAAATATCAAATAAGTGAAAAGTTATTAACTATATAGGTATAGGTACATAAACTATAATAATTATATCTATAAATGTTTGAATGTTATATACTTTACACATCTATCACTAACTTTGACTTTATATATTTACAATAAACTTATAAGATGTTTAATTTGAAAATCAATAAATACAAATGTAATAATATAAAGAAATAGTTGATGCATAAAAAAAGTAATGGCATATTGATACCTATATATTCTGAGTAATAAAGTTACGTTTTCTTATATTATTATTTTTATGATTTTACTTTATTTAATTTATTTTTTACAACAGTAATGTTAACAGAAATGAATAAAATGCATTTATTCGTTTCTTATTTTATTGTAACTCATTATTAACCCCAAAATTATAATATAAGATACAAAGGAAAATAATTATTGATTAATAATTTTGTAATACCTATCAAATTAATAAATATCAGGAAGAACAAATTATTTTAAAAAAAAAATAATAATTCGAACATATTTTATAATAAAGTACATTATCGTATTCCATATTTTATATGTGTAGTGGATATACACTAAAAACGTATTAAGATTAAGCTACCTATTTAATACATTAACTATCAATACGTCAATACGTCATAACTACATTTGAACAATTACAATCTTAATTATACATTTTTATAATTATTGTTAGGGGAGGAAGTTAATTAACAACTGATTACATTTTTCGCAACATCAAAATATTTTAATAAATTTAATATGCGTGTACATAAAAAGATATAGCCAATATCATGTACATACAATTTCGTAATATCAACACTCTGGTTGACACTTTTTAGTAATATTAATTTTAATATTGAAAGAGTTCAACTTATATATGAAAATTATATTTAAAAATTTCATTTTAAGTATAAAATTATTATAACAATTTTTTTAAGTTTACATAAAAACGTTTTTACGTTTTCGTATTACACATAAATAAATAATATTTGTTTAATATTTATAAATATTGAATATATTTTATGTAATTTAAATTAATTATACGTAATATAAATGCATAATTCGATATGAAAACGTGAACAAATTGAAACTTGATAGTTGATATTACAAAAGATAGAATAGTTTTACCGAGATTTACAAAATAATACGACTTTTACGACATACGAGAGTATACGTTTAATTTTTACATTACGTGATATTATGTAGATTATTATAAAATATTATTACATAAATAATTTTATTAATTATTTCAAAAATTAAAATATTAATAATGAATATTCATATTATTATTCTCACAACTATATTAAATTATAATATATTATACAGAAGTATCCAGTGGTAACCCTTTCTACATGTTTATCAAATTAGAATAATTATTGAAAGATGCAAACTTTTAACTCATACCCATAAAATATTTATACATTTCATAATATTATTCTCTAAACATACAATAAAAATAATATTGATTTTAATAATAATAAGTATATGAAAGATTATAGTTAATCAATTATTTTGTTGGAAGATATTTTTAAAGATGTTTTATATAAATATAACACTATACGCAAATGGTAATTAAAATTATATTTTGCAATAACAAACAATAATACAAAATTTAACCTTTAACCGTAATAAAAAAAATAATATTATGAAATTTAAATGATTTGTATTGTGCTAAAAGACAATTTCTAACAAATAATATTATTATTACAATAATTTGAAATTTATGTTAAATCGTTGTGGCCGAAAAAGCGATTCTATTAAAGAAATTATTATTAATATATTGCATTATATTACACAATTTTTAATTTCATATTAAAATTCATAATGTGTGCCTTAATCGAGGAGGAATATAATATTTATTAAATTTTGAATTAATATCAATAATGTAATAAAATGACTTATTATCATCAACCATTTTACTAACCATATTAATTTTAATATTCCAATTATAGAAATTATAATTATAAAGATTATTTATAAGATATTAATATTGTAAATAAGTATTAAATCTTAAACAGGCAATAACATTGTACAATTAATACAATTGAATATAATTTATTTAATTATACATTAATAAATATGATTTTTATTTGTGACATTAATATTACGTTTCAGTATTATTTGTAAATATAATTGCAATTATTATTATTTTTAAATATGTCAATGATACGAAAATATTTTGGGATTTGTATTAAGCTTTTTTGATCGAACATAACCTTTAAATAACCTTTGAGATGTTTATACAATGCGTATTTTATATTATTTAATTTTAATAAATTTATTGCAAAATACACATATATACGTATAATATTATATTATAGTTATAAAATTCAATTCTATTTATGACGTTTTTTATATTGATTTAGGCTAAAGCCTTTAGCATTTCATCTAATTTAATTACAAAACTTAATTAAATTAACTTTAAAAGACTAACAAAAATAAAGCGCTGATCAGTTGTTCTCATTTCATTCCTTCGATATGTAAAGAGAAAAATATTAGCCCATAAGAAAAATACGGTGGAATATTATAATACTATTTAATTCAACGGATGATTAAATAATTTAAAAATAAAAATTGATTTCATATTATGAATAAGACATTTATTTTATTTCGTTAATCGATATTCAATACATTATTAGATCTGCCTAGTGTGGAATGTATTTTTACCAAGTTAACAAAAACAAAACTAATAATATAATGACCTAAATACATAACTATAATACTTGTAACTATAGATTCAATTATTCGCACATCTGATATTCAGACCATTATTTCCTGACGAAATTATGTCTTTATTATATAATTGGGTATTTTACACCTTCATGAATAATGCATTATTAATTAGTATAAGAATTAAACATTTTTCGCATCATACAGAATATGTAATAATATACCTTACAATTTACATTGATAACTGTATGAGTTTTGTGTAATTCGTCCTTTGCGAATACCACCATTGGCCATTGTCAATGACGATGTATTTTTTTTTTAAAACTTGTCAACATGATTGACATTATATATTTTGTCGTAATAATAATGAGTTTAAACTGAGTTTTTTGATGATACTCTATTAATCTCTTAATGGACAGACTAGATAGACAGATAACGAGCGCAGGACAATCAATCAAACTGAATTAATTTTCTTTGTGGGCAGTTAAAGTATATTATTTTTTAACGTGTTATATTATAATACAAATAATAATATATTAGTATAATATAATATATTATAAACTATTTAAATATAAGCCAAAGGTTGGAATACACATTTCATTGGACGTTAATATGATTCATATCACATATTTTATGTTATAATAAACTACTTTTGTAAACAAACTTTAAAATACATTTTTTTTTTTTTTTGTTAATAATTGGTTTCCATTCGAAATTAAACTATCATTGAATGATCTGTTCATCAAATTAAATGAATTTATTCAAACGATTAAAATATTATAATTATTATACAATTTGTCGATTTACATTTTACTTCATTGTACCATTAACGTTGGCAAATATTAACCATTATAATATTTTGGTGGGCGGTCTTGAGCAGTTAGAACCGAAAACGATTATGGGAGTATACACAAAAATAATAATATTTAGTCTTACGTATATAGTGTCACGTCCCACTACCGCGGTATCTTTTAATAATTTATATTTTCTTTAGTGTGCCATTTTGACCAAAATGATTCAACAGTTGTAATCTTCAAAGCCATTACGTTTACTACGACTTGCATTAGTGACAAATTGCCAACAATAATACAAGAAAAACTTACGAAAATTAATTAAATAAAAAACAAACTACTTTTGAATATTTAATTTATAATAATTTACACTACGTAACAATAAATATTTTGCACAGAACAATTCTGAGTGGTACCTTATATATAAATACATAATAAAATGAACATCCATATCACTCAGATCGACTAAACGCTCTAATACCGTTTTAAACAATATATTAGAATAGTTTAATTTAGTTGAAAATATTATATTTTTTATCATAGAAAAGAAATTATTTATTAGTGTAATTTTATAGTCCTTTGAGAATATCATAATAATAATAATAATCTTATGTTAATTATGTCTTAAGACATAGGTAACTATATAGTTTAATTAGTTACATGTTAAATGTATGCGCAGAGTCATTACAAGAAATGCAAATTTTCATGAAATCCTGTTAGTGTAAAGTATACATTAATTGTTTAATCGTAATGATAGACGTATGTCATAAGTATTCAAATAAGTCACGAGTTTAAGACCATTACAGATAAAGAAAAAAACGTTTAAAATGAAATAATATAATTATTTAATAAATCATATTAAATTTGAGAATATTCAAAAAAATATATATTTGACATTAAAATTTTTTTCTTAAATTATTTTCGTATTTTAAAACTTTAATGAAGAATGATTTAATATATAATGCTATACCATAATTATTCCACATCTAAGAGTAAATTTCATTAAGTTAATTAATTGAATTCAAATGCTAATCGTTTAATTATCTAGTTTTTATTCCATAATTAATTAATTTATAACAATAATACGAATCACTGCTATATTATAGTCTTGAATATTTTTCACATTTATAATAATTTAGTTTCATACTTTAAAGTATTATTATAATAACGAAATGTACAGTTATATAATTCACATTGTAAAATTGTACATTCAACATTTATGATTTAATATAATATTATACCAAATAGTGTAAGTAAATAGAAAACAAAAAAATATACTTGTAATAATATATTAATATTGGTTTTTATACGATTAAAACCAATCATATTAAAGAATACCACTCTCACCATCACTACAAATTATACTTTAATATAAATAATTTATAATATTATAAAACTCACTCTATTAATAATTATTATAATTAGTTTAATTAAATAGGTGGAGATTCCAGTGGAAATACCTATAAAAATCTCTAGCTGAGCTATAACACTCGGGTCCTTTTTTTCGAACACCCGATTGACCTTTAAATCCAATGTTCCTACTTCCTATTTCTCGCTTATTAATATTCTCCCTAAGACCACGTAGAACTCTGTGAGGTTGCAGACGAATTCGCGGACCTCAAAGTAGTTTGTTTCGTGTCATCCATTTAATTTACCCTTTCAAATTCGTATATGTTCTACTAAATAGTTGCTGACGAATTCGCGGGCTATGTTACTAGAACTATGCGTCTTCATTAAATTTTCCATATTTTTGTCACATTGGTTTTGATCGTACTTGCTTTACTGATCTACATCGGTATCTAAGGTAAAATATTATATGCAACTATTGACCTGGACAGGGGTGGATAGGTAGTTTTTTTGTTACAGGGAAAAATTTTAATAAGGCCACCAAAGGGAAAATCCCTTTTTCCCTATGGGCCTATCCACCCCTGGACCTGGATGATAGATTGATGTGATGATATTTGCAGAACGTGACACGTCTATTGAGTGAATGGGAAACGATAAAATCATACATTAATTCTATATTATATTACAATTTTATCTGTTAAGAAGCGTGTTCTGGTGGACGTGTACCCGATGAGATTGTTGCATTGTATATTATGTACCCAAGATCTATTTCTTATTTTTTGTTCCATTATTGGACATTAAATTTATGCTGGTGTCTAAGATAATTAAACAAAAAAGGTATATCACAACAGATCAATAGTAACGAGTATCGTACCTGTCCCAGTATTTAATATTTAAATTAAACGTCGAGGACCAAAGGAAACCGTAAGTATGAATATAATAGTAATATTTTCATAATGCAATGGAGAGTAGGATTAATATTATAATCTGGCAGAACATGACAAATATAAATCGGTTTCATACACATGTTATGAACCCCTGAATATTTTATTTTATATTCAAGTATATTATTT